>CAXKVV010000896.1:0-29793 GCA_964058805.1 Schoenoplectus triqueter | reverse complement strand
CAACTCAAATTGGAATCATAAAAGGCTGTAAAGTTTGTTTTGGATCACTAAAGCTACTTCGATCTCACCAATCATGATCAATTGATCTAATTATTTTTCTCTAAATCTCAGCTTTTCAGAAGGGATTTGTGCTAGATCTTAGTCAATCCAAACAAGAGCCAGAAATCTTGACCAAAAAGACTAGATAAAGAATCTATTCCAAACTCAAATAGAACAAAGACATATTGAGCGCTAGGAATTTATAAAAGAAAATTACTCACTTTATCAGAAATTCATGTTACGGACAATAGATTAGATATCTGAATTCAGAAAATGTAACAAGCAACCAATCTGGAAAAAAGAAGGAAAATATATTCTAGTGAAGGTGGAATATAAATCTGGAAAAATGCAACATAATTAGCACTCAAAAATTGGAATGGACTTAACTGATTAATAGCTTGTATGCTTTATATATAGGCCTTAAGAAAGCCCAAATATCTAAACCTCAAAAACCTTAAGGGCCGGATATTTATTAAAAATATTTAATAAATATTTAATTATTTTATACGGGTCGGGTCGGATATGGGTCAAGATTTTTTGACCCGAATTTAATCGGGTCGGGTTCAGATCGGATCAAAAAAATAATAAAATAATATGACCCGACCCGATCCTGACCCTACGTGACCCATTCACACCCTTAGGTGCAGCGAATTTTGGTATTCGGTGATGTTGACAACCATTTAATGAAATTCATCATTTTGTATATGGCATAGCATGATACTGATATAATGTCAACGAGACTGATAATTGACAACTGACATTTGATTACTTCATATTTTTATTTTATTGTTCATCTAATATGATTAAAAATATGCCACTGTTTAAGTTCGACAATCTCTAGTAAGACATCAATTATTACTTTATGAGTTGTACAAAATTTGATAGGTAAGCAAAGTGGATTTTATACTGTAAGCAAGTATAAACTATCAACATGCGCAACACAATAATCGTGGATTTATATTCCAATTTATTGTCCTTTTTAGTTTAATGAAATTGCCAAATTAGTGAATTTAAGTATTATCAAGGTTGCAAATCAACATATAAACCCAGGAAGAAGCCAATAATATTTATTTACTAAATTTTGAACATGATGGGTGGTGCTCTTGTTCAATGGAGCCCACTCAAAAGGGCGCACCACACAAATTTAGACTCGTATTATCAAAATGGTGGTGCATTTCAGCTCCAGAGCTCCATCCAGTAGACCCTACCTTGGTCTCAACTTTTGTGCAACTTGAGTTGCATCCATCTCTCCAAGCAAAACCACTTGCATAGCATGACAAGGTTGTTACTTTCTTTTATGCGTTTCTAACCTCCATTTTCGTGCTTTTTTTTATTTATTTAAAAGTTCCTGCATCACATGCCATCATATAGCTTCATGCAAAACCACCTAGCTTCATGCAATTCATGAAGGCATCACATGCCATCATAAAGGGCAGTAGGGCACACTGGCTATATGTTGCAATTTGCAAGATATATATTATTTTTTATATATATCATTATATTATATATTTTTTTGGGGAGGCGGTAAAAAGAAAGGTCATTGTCAATCATTGAGTTCTATTTTTTTTTTTGAGTAAACATTGAGTCTATGTTTGATTGGATAAGAAACTTTCAACGATTGTATATGCCTTTGATGTGAAACGTAGAGATGAATTTGGGTATGACTAGTGTTAAAAATAATAAAATTTGTGGTGTAGATGCAAATACTCCTTTTGATCCAAAGTTGAGAGCCCCCATCCAACCAGATGCATGAATCCCTAATGTGTAGTTGACCGCATGAGACACCGTGGTTTTTGTATTTTTCTTGCCAACTAATGGATTTTTCTTTCCTTTCATATCCACATCTCCTTTAAAATTTTCAGATAAAAATAAAAAATCTAAGTTATTTAATTTTAAATATTATCAAAGAACTTTTTGTTTGAACTTCGAACATATTATATGCTTTCGCCACTAAATAAAAAAATGATTCACATATCTCTTTTGAATTTTATACCTTTGTATCTGCGTGGAAGAAAAAAAAAATTTGTTAATGGAATCATTTAAATGCCATTTTCCCTTGCATAGTCAACTTTTATTTAGCAACTAAAATGAAATATTTCAATGTGAGAAGTCAGGATTGAAAACTAAATGGAGTGATTCGTTAAAAGTATTTATAATAATTATTTCAAGTTGAAAGTTATTTTTTCCCATCTTTATCAAGAAAAAAGAAGTACACTCCTCTCATTTAGGTATATTTGTTTTTTGATGTGGTTTTACTATTAATGATTTCAAGTTATGCTAGGCACTTTGACACACTATGTCATAATAAAACTATTTTCTCAATAATTATTGAATTAATTCAGAATATTTTTCTCAAGTAGTAAGAAAATGATATAAGAATTAATATTTTTCATGAGTATGATATCAAGTTGAGTTGTTATCCAATTAGAAAAATTCTTTACCTTTTGTCACTTGTTACAAACGGGGGGGCACCATTCGGAGCTTCACAACAACCCACTAACAAAATCCTTTCTTGTGATCGTACGAAAAGAAAAACAGGGTCCACGACGGGATTACGTGGAAGGTCATTATTTGTTGCACGTTCTTTTGGAGGATTTCTGTGGGACCCACAAGTTATCCTTTGTAGCTTTGGATCATGCCAGCCGGAAACGTGACGTGGCACTCTCAACACCACATTCTGGTCACACTTGATCCCGTCCAGTTGTGTAAAGTCAGAGTCTCCTCTCTGTTTTCTTTAGTACCGGATCTGTCCAGCTCGAGGGACTGACGATGGACTCTATTTTACTTATTTAACCAAATAAAATTGGTAAAGGTTTATAGCATAACCTATCGGATCATTTTCACAATTTTTTGTTAGAATTAAATATATATTTTTTTAAAAAAATAATCACAAACCTATTTTTTTTTTTAAAAAAAAATCAGGGGTAAGTGGTCTCCTTGCCCAAACGTGACTCCCTCATTGGATTCAAATACCACTATATCCTAATCAAATGAAATAAAGCATATTTGTTAGACTTAAGAAAAATAAATATGATTGTTTTCATAAAAAAAATAATGATTTTTTTTGTCTTTAGTCTCTGTACATCAAAAAAAGATAGACTATTATATTATTTAACTATACTTTATGAACTCGAAATTGTAACGTCATACATTTGATAGTTTTTTTAAAACTACATTCACCACTTTATAAATCATTACTTTGGTCATGGAATTTCACAAAGATATTATTGATTTAATATCGACACCATTATCAGGAACTTTTATAATTAATGAAGCTCATGCGAGGTTAACGCCCATATTAATACCTAGTCTTTATTTAGAGCATTCAATTTTTTTTTAATTTCAATATTATAAATTAGAGATGGATAATTTTTATTCGAAGAATTGAACTGATCACCTAAGCAGAGATGATTTACTTCTCACCTGACTTGCACTTCATATTCAGTGTATTAATAAAATGGAGAAGTAATGATGTTAGAGTCATTAGCATAGCAGTCTAGCAGCCATGGTCATGGGCCCATGCCAAATCTCCTGCGACACTTTCTCATGAGAATAATTGTGCAAGTTTTGAGAGAATACTCTTTTGCTACTTTACGTAGTTGTCTGCCATCTTGTGATTTTTCCTGTCAGAGACATGACACATGAAATGATGCTTCTCTTATCGCCACACAAAAGAGTGAAACTTGGAAGTAGCAAGACGACGAAATTCAAGTACCACTGTACCAGTAAACTGAATAAAAACCTCACTTTGAACCAAGGACCACCACAAAAATCAAATCAAATGACAATTTCATGAACAGTTGGTTCCATATAATTAATTATCATTTTCACCAATTAATAATCGCTATATATCCGAACTAATTCTCTCATCCCCTCTTTCACTGTTTATTTCACAAAAGGTCCGAAAGAAATTAGAGAGAAAATATTTGCTCTTTCATGGCACTGCCAGTTTCTTTTCCTTGCTCTCAACTCTCTCCTTCCATGGATAGAACTACTCAGTGGTGAGTTGCCTATCCAGTTACCCATCTAAGTTTATAAATTGTTATCAAGAAACAGTCTCTTTAGAAATCTTGCTATATAACTGTACCAACATTTTGTGATTCCTTTTCAATAGATTGTTTCAATGACAATCCTAATGAAGTGATTTTAATTAGTATTTTACCATTGTATATTTCCAGGGTTTTGTCGCAAGATATGCCGATAGATTTGATTGTAGAAGTGGGCAATTCATGTTTACCTCTCCATAAAGTAAATTTCTCTACTATCCTCCTTTTTGCAATTTAGTTCTGTCAGAAATGAAATTTGGGATAATATCAATGATGTTTACTTATCTGTACGTCTGTGCATTTGTACCAAATTTCTCCATGCAAGTTATTTATTGACCAGCTGGATCCCAAATTTAACAGTTCGTATTATCAATTCTGCTAATCTTGATCGGCAAATGCCCTTCAAATACTGATATGTAATTCTTTGATGTTCATTTTTTTTATGCAAAGCTCAAGTCTTGGAAGTTTTGGTTTAAATCAAAATCAGGAAGCATTAAAGCACAGGAGCAAAATTCCAACTTTTTTTTTCTCTTTCTGAGTACATATGTTATGTTGTTCATCTCTCCTTAATCCTAATCTGCAAATTAAATTCAGCTGATGCTGGTCCCAAAAAGCGGGTACATACGGAAAAAGGTGCATGGGGCAGCCAATCCAGCAGCCGTAGTAACAATTGACCTCTCTGACATACCTGGTGGGGCCGAGGCATTTGAGCGAGCTGCTAGGTTCTGCTATGGTGTGAACTTTGAGATCACAGTGCACAACATAGCCGCGTTGCGATGTGCAGCAGAGTTCTTGGAGATGACTGAAGAACATGGCGAGGCGAGCCTTGCCTTGAGAACCGAGGAGTTCTTGGAGAAAGCAGCGTTAAAGACGCTGCCGGGTGCGGCAGCAGTTCTCAGGTCGTGTGAGGAGCTTTTGCCGTTTGCTGATGAAATTGGGCTTGTGCAACGGTGTGTCAATGTTATTGGACTGAAGGTCAGTGTAGCAGATAATGTATGTTTATTGGTCAGATGCAATTCTGGTGAGGAAATTGCCGTACCAAAATTATAAATGGGCTAATCTTTGAAGGAAATAAGTTAATAAAAAGCAATGGGAAATTTTGTAAATTAAAAATAAATAAATCATTATATAATTAGGCATTCATATTTAGAATTCTTCTGTTTGGAATTGAGTTGAAGGAGAACAAACAATAATTAAAAATAAGAAATATGCAATTGCTAGATTACCAGATCATGCACTATCATTAACTAACTAATTAATTAATAATAACATGAATTAGCAAATAAATTTAAAATTTTATTTGAAAATCAGGCATGCAAGGAGGCAACCTTCCCGACCAGATCTCCAGCAGAGTGGTGGGCCACCGAACTTTCGAGCCTCTCCCCAGCCTTCTTCCAGAAAGTTCTCACTGCCATGCGGGACCGTTCTGCCTCCCCCAAAAACCTTGCCACTGCTATTTCCACATATACCAACCTTACACTTCCTACCAGCACCAGTTTAACATCTCACCACTGTAACCATCTTGAGTCCATCATCTCTTTCCTTCCACCAAATGACACAGTGGCCCTACCTGTCAGTTTTCTTTGCTCGCTTCTCTGTAGTGCCATTGCTATCTCTGCCTCTCCTGCCAGTCGTGAAAATCTCGAAAAGCGGATTTCTTCTCTGCTCGACAGTGCCACCATCAATGATCTCATGACCATCACGCTCGACCCATCAGGTGAAAGGATAACTGATTTGGATAGCGTGAGGAAAGTAATTACTGGGTTTGTTGAGGGTGAGGCATCAGGTTCTAATCGCAGTATGGCTGGGATCTTCTATGGTGGAGGCGCTGATATCTGCTCTGCAGCAATGCAGAAGGTTGCACACATGGTGGATGCATTTGTTGCTGAAATAGCCACTGATGCAGAGATGCCGATTTCCAAGTTTGTTGGAATTTCTGGTGCCATACCTAAATTGGCTCGAAAGTATGATGATGATTTGTATCGTGCTGTTGATATATACCTAAAGGTTGGTGTCAATTGAATTGTTTCATATAATTTAACTACATCTACACTGGTAAGAAATCATATAAGCCTCCTCAAAAAAAAAGCAAAAAAATATTAGTAATAAGCCCTTATCATTTTGGGGCAAATGAAGAAAAATTGGTACAGTAATTTTCAATAAATATAAGTATCAGGCTCGTTACCTGATTCCTGCAGTATTTGTAGTTTAGTATGGATAATTTAATGATTCATAACTCTGTACCTTTAGTCCTTTACCACTTCTATTCAATCTAGGCACATCCCACAGTTGACGAAATAGAGAGAGAAAAGGTATGCAGTGTTCTGGACCCACACAGATTGTCATACGAGGCACGTCTCCACGCAAGCCAAAACAAGCGTCTCCCTCTCCAAATAGTCTTGAGTGCTCTCTACTATGACCAACTTAAGGTCCGTAGCGGCAATGGGGTAATCAGCATGGGTACGCCACAACATGTACCAGTAGCTGAGGCGGTGCGCAGCCAGGCGAAAGCAGATGCTTCCTTGGCGCAAGAAAATGAAACATTAAAAACCGAGTTGGCACGCATGAAAATGATTGTTTCTAATTTGGAGAAGAGTCATGGAAGTGGGTCTAGTAGATATTCACAGGCCGGGGCAGCACCATCAAAGAAACCGACATTTTTTGCTTCGTTCTCTAAGAAGCTCAGTAAGTTGAATCCTTTTAGACAAGGATCAAAAGACACCTCAAATATAAGTGATGAAGTGTCTGTCGATGTGGCCGTGGTCAAGCCGAAGAAAAGGCGATTTTCAATCTCTTAAATCTATTTTTTCTTTCACTTATCATTTCTGCTGTTGGAAGCTCCAAATGGGAGTTAGATTTAGCACTTGAAGGATTGAGTGTTCAATCTAGCACCCCATGCTCCTTACATAGAACTTGGGATGAATGGCTAATTATGTCTACTAGAGTTTGTTGTTTATTTATTCCTTGCTTATAATGTGTATATATATTGGTTATGAGATTACTTAAAAATTCTTCAAATGAAATTGGAGGTGATACTCAAATAGTAAAATCCTCTCGTTGTTCGTTATGGACTCGTTTGACACTAGATAATCCTGATAATTTTGCCTTGTCTTGCTTATTTTTTTTTTCTTTTCTTTTTTTGTTGCTCTCTACCTCCTTATTTTGTGGAAGCAAACCCTGATAGTTCGAACTTCCTATTTTATTCTATCAGAGTATCCGTAAACACAAAGGGGAAAGAAAAATTCAGGTTAGTATTGATTGGTATGGAGCCGTTCGGTACCAAAGGTACTAATATGGCAATATCCTTCTCAAACAAACTTTGTGCAAGTAAATCTTCCAAATTGATCCGAGCGATCAATACCTCAAGTGCTCATATTGTAAATGACTTCTTTGCTAATTTGGGAGCTTTGACCGAAATGAGAACTTGCATCAGTATCAACATTGTTTAATTTAGTGCGTGTACGTTCTTTACACAGAAACTTCGATTACAATGTTAACATATAATTACTGAGCCATTAATTTCCATATCACTCTGACATATTTTGACTTCTAGACGTTTCCTAACAAAACCCAATAGGCAATATTTATACGAACCAAACAACCCACTATTTTACCATCGTAAACAGAAATATATATAAACCCGAAATAAATGCAACCATAAAAACATTAATTTTAACAAAACAAGTAACAATTTACTGGTAGAAAATTACAATACATGTAGCGTACACAACATAAAGTTATTATGGCACAAATGCTTGTAGTTTCTGATGAAGAAACTTTATAATAGCTAATTTGGTTCCAAATTCACACGTAATTGTTTCAAATCACCTGCCCTCCTGAATTATTGAATCCTTCAAAAGCATGGAGGAATAAGAGTTAGAGGTTGTGGTAGGAACAGCGTCTGTATTCTCAGGGGCTCCATTGTTTGAGAAATCTCTGCTCTCTAAATCCCTCCACTGCCATTCGGTTAGGTAGCTGGGTTTGCAAGTTACTTCAGTGGCTTCCATGTTGCCAGTTAGCATAGACACAACGTGTGACATTGGCGGTCGCTGGAGTAGCGATGCTTGGGTGCATAGTAGCGAGATGGCTATCACCTTCAAAACTTCTTCTTCATTGAAAGATGTGATTTTTGGGTCCACTAGTTCTAGTGCACGATTTTTTTCATATAAGCTCCATGCCTGTGCACAGAGGTACGTGTAAATGCATGGTTATTATATATAGTGTTACATTACCTTATAAAGAAAGAGAAGGACAATAACATCTAGAGCTACAAATCAAAATAGTGGAAGTACCCATTCGAGGAGATAGACTTGATCCTGTGGTAGGAGTGTGTCTGCATTTGGGCGACCGGCCACAATCTCCAGTGCTAGGACACCAAATGAAAACACATCAGACTTCTCCGTCAAATGGCCTCTCATCGCATACTCCGGTGCAAGATAGCCTCTGTATCAATGAAACCACACAAATTGAGAACTCAAATATTAAATTACTACACATACAATGAGCAAAAAAAAATGTTCAAACTAGGATCCTTACATTGTGCCAGCTACTCTAGTGCTCATATGTGTCTTCTTATCATCACAGAGCTTAGCCAATCCAAAATCAGAGATTCTAGGGTTAAGATCCTCGTCTAGTAGTATATTACTTGCTTTGATATCCCGATGTATAACTCTTACAGCAGACTCCTCATGTAGATATGCCAAACCTCTTGCGACACCTATGCATATTTCCATCCGCCTTGCCCAATCGAGGAACAATTTGCTCTTTCCTTCAACACAAATGAACAAGCATTTTGAATATAACTCAGCAAAAGTACGTTCTGTAGATATTGAGAAACATTTATATATTATGATTGCCACTTGAATTCCTTGCTTAACATATACATACCAAAGATGGATAAATCAAGGCTCCTATTGGCCAAATATTCATAAACCAAAATCCGGGTTTTCCCTTCAATGCAACAGCCATATAATTTAACAAGATTCTTGTGCTGCACAGCTGAGATGGTGGCAACTTCTGTCACAAACTGTTGCTTTCCTTGGAGTGATGTTAAGGCCAATTGCTTAGCTGCCACAGTTCTGCCATCTGGCAATATTCCCTAAACACAAAAAAAGTAAAATTAAGATTAACTAAAATGAAAATTAAGCAGAATGAATAAATAAGGAATGTTATGTTGGAATAATAAAAGGACAAACAAATACACTATTAAATAATTTCTGCTAAAACTCTCTTCTTAATTCATTGCATATTAGAGACATACAATTACATAATATTCTATGATTTATATAACATAGAACTTTCCCAAATTAACTCTACTATATTCCTAAAATATCATCCACTACTTCCTATAAATTACCCCACTAATTTCATTACTTTCTAAATATAATTGTCTACTAATTTTGGTTGTTGCATTTCCTATAATCATTCTATATCTTTGCTGAAATTAGCTCTACCAAAATAATTTCCTAAATAAAAAATATTCTAAAAATATATTTTAAATCAATTCTCAACACTCCCCCTTCATTCAAAATTTCTAACTCCAAGTTTGTTTTTCTTTTGCAAACTTCTTTGTTGATGATTGTTTCCATTAGAATTGGCAAGCGCCGCTTTTTTTTCCTTCTTTTGGCTCTTGGCCTCCTCTTCCTTCTTTTGGCTTTTGGTCTTTCAATCACTTCCTTTTTAACATTCACAACCTTCTTAATAGTGCTAGCCCGACCCTTTTTTGGCTTTGAACCTAACTCAGGAACCGGTGTACTTGAATCAGGTTCATTAGATTTTGGCTCAGTTTCCTTAGCCTTGGTAGATTTCTTGACGACACTAAATGGGTGCTCTGTCTTCTTCTTCGAAGAAGATGGCTCGTCCATAACAAACTCTCCATTACAATCAACCATCAGAGGAGGTGCCACCTCCCAATTCTGGGTTGCACTCCCAACTTCCTTTGGACCTTCAGCCTCATGTTCTTGCATAAATCCTAATAAACCAGATACATTACTTATTCCTTGGTCCGATGCAAAATGTGTCAATTGCCTCTCTTGTGACAGTAACTCTTCAACAACGGTCGAAGGAGATTCAAGCTTGCTTTCAAACTCTCTGATGTCGCTTGCATCAACCTTATTAATCAAATTGCTTATCATGAAGAGAGTTGGTTGTTTATCCTTCTCTTCTGTATGATTTGCTTGGCTTTCTTCTATTTGTTTATTGTAGCAATCTGCTTGATTACTTCTTCCTTGACCTCTACCTTCTCCATCGGAGTTAGCCCGTCCTCTACTGGGATTGTTGCTGCCTCTTGATGACTCCCCCTTCATGTAAAAAGCCTTCTCATCGCCTTTATCTTCCGTCTTTGACATCCTTGATTCATGAGTCTGCAGTGACCCCATGAGTTCATCAAAGGAATAAGTGTCTAGATTTTTGAACTCTTTTATTACTGCTACCATATGATCGAACTCAGGTGTTAGGCTTCTCAACACCTTTGCCACCACAATCTTCTCCTTTATGGTGTCTCCAAGTACTTTGATTTGATTGATCACCGTTTGTACTCTTGAAGGAAAATTTTGCATTGTTTCTTCCTTGTTCATCTGCAACGTTTCAAAGTCCCTGTGTAGTCCTTGAAGTTTGATTGTCATGACTCGAGTACTCCCTTGAAATGCTATTTTTAGGGTTGTCCATGCTTCCTTTGCATTGGTGGCTGCTGCAATTTTGGAGAAGATGATATCATGAACTGCTAGTTGAATGTAGAACAACGCCCTTACATCTTCCTTCTCATTTTCTTGCTGGTTTAGATCTAGATCTGGTACACCATTATTAACCAAATCCCATAAGCCCTGAGACTTGAACAAGGTCACCATCTTGATGCTCCAGAATTCATAGTTTTCTCTCTTGAACAGTGAAATCGACGGATTATAAACGCTCATGTTGTCTGTCATGGTCGGATCCACCCTAATCTCTCATATTTGGCTCTGATACCAAATTATTGGAATAATAGAAGGACAAACAAATACACTAGCAAATAATTTCTGCTAAAACCTCTTCTTAATTCATTGTATATTGGAGACATACAATTACATAACATTCTATGATTTATAAAGCATAGAACTTTCCCAAATTAACTCTACTACATTCCTAAAATATCATCCACTACTTCCTATAAATTACCCCACTAATTTCATTACTTTCTAAATATAATTGTCTACTAATTTTGATTGCTACACTTCCTATAATCATTCTATATCTTTGCTGAAATTAGCTCTACCAAAATAATTTCCTAAATAAAAAATATTCTAAAAATATATTTTGAAACAATTCTCAACATGTTAAGCCAAAAGAGGAGGGAACATTACCTTATAAACAGGGCCATATCCACCTTCTCCAAGAATATTCCTTGCACTAAATGATTCAGTAGCAGACTTTAGCTCATTATATCTAAAAATGTATGGCCGATCAACAATCCCCAATAGCTCTGAAATGTTTCAGAAAGATAAGCTGGCTAGATAAATTAAAACTGCATTCATGTCTACTCCAAGAAATGTCTAATTGTAACTTGAAAGTGGGGCCTAATTTGCTATCAGGATATACAGGTTAAACTCTGGTCAACCTGCAATTATGTTTCAGCAATTTTAGTACATCACCAGAGAAGTTTCTTTTTTGGTTTTCTTATTTAACCTCAGCATATATATAATTGGATATAGTACTGACCAATCCCGTAGGTGTTGAGGCAAAACTGACAAAAATATACAGTAATCCAACATCCAACTAATTAAGTTCTCAGTATAATGGACAATTCAATACCTTCCTCCATGTCTTTCTTTTTATTCAAATTACTCCAAAATAAAATCGAAAGGACTGCCAATATCCCCAAAATTGCCACGGCGACCACAATCCCAACAATCATACCCGTTTTGCTCTCGATGTTATATGGTTCTTTATTTGACACTGTAGGATTGAAGTCTGAAAATTAAATATTCAATTATTAGTTTTATAAAAACAATAAAAAAAGGCAGTCAGAGTGAGAAAGGAGAAGATGGGTGATGAGTTTACCAGCAGGATAAGCACTGACAGCTGATATAGTGGGGCCATAGTACCCTTGGGTCGGAATACAACAAGTGCCCTTACCAGCCCAGAACAGATGAATCTCTAAGAAATTATTTGTTACTGGTGCAGTATAATCTTTCACAACAGCTACAAAGGATTTACCACCGGCCTCCTTTCTTATATTGAAATCTTTTTCTTTTAGAGCTCCCTACAAATGTGAGAGGAAAAAGAAAAAAAAAATAAAAAAAAATGAAATGTTCCCATTTGGATAGAAGTAAAAATGCAAGCACCTGGATGTAGATATCAAAAATCCTTCTTCCAAGACTTTCCCATTTATATGGGAGTGGATTGGGGAATCCAGTCTCAGCAAATTGGAGCTTAACAGTATAGTTTCCATTTTCAAGCCCAAACCCATAATATCTTAGAGAAGAAGCTGACATTCGTGAGTTCTGAAATAGTTGCATATCAAGTGTATTCTGAAATTGGGCTAGATTTTGATTTTTGTAACTGGTATTGGTTGCTTCTGACCATGCTCCCACATTGCTTACCCCCCACCGGGTTGCATCTGAAAGACAAGATTAACAACTTTTATTGTGAACATACATCATGCTCTGTGCTGTGCATATACATTAATTCTAATATGTACCAGACACATAGTAGGAAGCAGCTTCCAAATCTGCATAATCTGGTTCATACACGGTTTTATCTGCAGCAGAAATCAAGGAAGTATTTCCACCACACCTAATTGCGAACGAGTAGTCTGAAATTTTAAGAGAGCTTGTTCTCATCACAAAATTTTAAATACACAAACTTTGGCAATATTTAATTGTTACTTAATTTATTTCAATAAGATTTGAGTTTTGAGTGTGCCCGTGTGTGCATGTGTGTTTAGTTGGTTTATTACTTAATTTATTTCAATAAGATTTGAGTTTTGAGTGTGCCCATGTGTGTTTAGTTGGTTTAATGTTAAGAATTACATATAGGATTGCCCTTGTGACAAGGAATATCTTGCTGAAGGCAGTTTAATCCTGACGGCAAGATGCTACAATTATAAATTAAGAGAAGTATAAGAAAACATAAAATAATATATAGCATGCACTTCTTTGACTGAACTAATCAAAATGCACTAGAAATTGGAGGTACCTGCTATTGGAGCTATCTATGAAGAAGTTGTTGGCCACCAAATTGCTTCGGTAGAAAAAGCATAGAGAATCATTAATACATATACTTACGGAAATCAGTAGAATTAGCAATTTATTGAAAACGACAGCTCGTAACTATGAAGGTGATATATTTATCAGTAAAGCTAGTTGTGGATTGTGTCCTTATGATGGTCAAATTGCTGCTACCTATTGGGATGTACCTAACATGCAATTATGCATTCGGAATTCAAATTTCAAGCACAGTTCTTTTTGTCAAACATGGTGTAGTTTAAGAGATGCTCTCAAACTATATATAGGCTGGCTTTCAGATAAATAATCTACACTTGTTAATTATTAGGCAGCAAAAACAAAGACAGCTTTATTTATATATCAATACAACTATACAAGTTTAAAAAAGGAGCTTCTCAAATAAGAATACTTACAGCTGTACTTTGTCTTGCTTAACCCAAGAAGGAAAGCTCCCTGAGAGCTTATTGTATGACAAATCTCTGAAAAACAAAATTGTCAATTCTTACATGTACGTAAGTGCTATTAACTAAAATCTTGTCATGATACTAGACAACTGTATCAGTAACCCATGTTGTATACATGTTCAAAAGAGAGGAGCTTTTCTGAGACGGCAAGCTGCCAGTGAGGCTATTATTCCCTAGAAATCTGTCAAAATTAGTAAGTATTAAAACACCTAAAAAATATTTAAAGAGAAAATTTGAATTACATAAACCAAGAATGAATAAAGGTTTTTTTTTTCTTACAAGTAATTGAGACTCTGCAAATTAAAAAGAGACTGAGGCAACTGGCCTGTAATATTGTTGAAACTTAAATCTCTACAAGAGACAGTAACAATAATTAGAATAAGCATAACTAAGGTGGTAATGTGATGATGTGCTCTATACCAAGTAACATTCACATGATTCATAAAGTATTTTCTTACAATTTCTGTAAGCTGTTGAACTGTGAAAAATCATTCAGAAGATGATCAGATATCTTGCAATTCCTCAATATTCTATATAAGAAACGCAATTTGTTTAAAACTAGTTAGATCCATTGAAAACCTAAACGCTCCTTGCAAAAATAAAACCATGCGCTGGAGCTGGAACATGACAAGAGATAAAGCATTAATGACAATTAATATACACCATACAAAATGCTTAAAGATGTCAAGTTGCTGATGAAGTCCAATGAAGAGCTAGTACCATTTGTGATATCGCCAATCCGTCTGCATCAAAACATAGAAAAGATCAAAGATGATAATTAATTTGCATCTCGAGATGTGCCCTTAATAATAAAAATCTTTTGAAAGTAGCAGAGCACTCAAATCGGGCACTCAACTTCGACACAAAGCATTAATGATTTAAGATAGCTTTAATTTTCTCATGTAGCTGACAAGGTTGGCAATATTAAATGTGCAGTTCAAGTTTATGACTTACAGGCCGGTTAAGCTCACAAGGTTGGCAATATTTGCAGGAATTGGCCCTTCAAAAGAATTTCCTTGAATTCTCCTGCAAATTAATTATTAGTTACAAATTACATTCTTCTTTTTCTGTTAGGTGGTAAACTGGTAATGGTATGCGTACAAATAACAGGGAGAGATTGATGGTATATATGCAGTATAAAACTTACAAATCTGTCAAACTTGTCCAGCTGCTACCGATAAAATCAGGGATTTTTCCAGTGAAAGCATTGTCACCTGCAAAACTGAGTAAGCATTAATTCAATATTAATCATTCACATTCATGAAAACCAATGACAAAAATAATAAAAGTTAATTGAATAGCTTGCTTTTACAGAAGTTACAAGATCTGCAAATTTTTTAGATTGGAGAGTGTTTCTGGTAGTTTGCCCGACAGTCCTGAACTATCCATGAACCTGAAAATTTTCAACAAATTAAACACAGTTTTAGTTTTTCAAAAAATCATCAAAACTTAGCCTGTCATTTTTTTGGGGAAAAAGTAGCCTGTCCTAATTTTGTTTTGTAATAAAATTTAATAAAAACTAACCATTTCTGCAGACTAGTCAGATTCCCGAATTCTTCTGGTACAGAACCATTCAAATAGTTAACACTAATCCCCCTGTTAATAAAACTATTTTAATTAAATATATTTCATTCAATCTTTTTCAAAATTAAGCGGACTCTTTAAAAATGAGTGTTTTATTTTTGTTAGTATATAGTTTGGAATATCTTTTTTATTCAATTAGGGAAAGATAAAGCTTACAGAAGGGAGAGTTGGCTGAGCTTGCCCAACTCCTTTGGAATTGGACCCTCAAATGCATTGTAACCAATCGACCTATCATTTTCAAACATTAAAGAAAATTATGGCCTTAGGAATCAAGTAAATCCGCGTTTGGGATGAGGATTGAATGTTTAATTATGATGACATAAACTGGAAGTTGCTACTGTGTAACACTATATATAGGATACATCTCTTACAATGTTTCCAGTTGAGTCAAGTTTCCCAGGAATGCTGGAATAGGACCTGATAAATAATTCTGATCGAAATTTCTAAAAAAAGAAAGAAAAAAAAAGTATTACATAGAAGGAAACGATAGCATATGCTGACAGTATAAAATGGGAACTTGACTATATATAGTTGTTAATAGCTTTAAGAGCAGAGAAACTGGGGGAAAAGCAGTGACCTGGTGCCCCCAATATAGCGGGCGGGAAGCCTCTGCGGATAATCTGAACGGCTTGTTTTAATATTTATGACTATAGTGAAGTATAAACACGAATTTTGATGTACGGGACTATTTATTATTATTAAATTAGAACCATTAATTGGTGATTGGACAGATCAAAATGAAAGAACCACACAGCTCCGCAAGAAAAACTCCCCAGAAGATACCGATTCCAATATAGCACCGCATACTTGTCCCTCTTTCACTGTTTGTGGGTCCCACACGTTTTTGTTTCTTAAGGGATCCCATTTGTGAATGGTAGTTAGGGAAAGTGTGGAGGTATTTTATATTTTTTCCAAAAAAAGAAAGATCATTGTGGAAAGTGGAATA
The DNA here is from genome assembly GCA_964058805.1 of Schoenoplectus triqueter. Classification (NCBI taxonomy): domain Eukaryota; kingdom Viridiplantae; phylum Streptophyta; class Magnoliopsida; order Poales; family Cyperaceae; genus Schoenoplectus; species Schoenoplectus triqueter. Next base: position 13,514 of record CAXKVV010000896.1, on the reverse strand, counting down.
TATAAACAATGCTAAAAAAAAATGGTCAAAAAATGACAAAGCATTTTAGCAAACTTCTTACAGATAGGTAAGATGCGGGAGATCCTGAACCTCTTGTGGAAAAGTACCTACCACTTCTATCGCATAAACCCTCCTTTGTTAATTAGGAGAGAAATAACAAAGAAAACCAAAGATCAATTAGCAAAAGACAACACATTTTAGAGTAAATTCATTGAGAGGAAGATAAAAATGCAATGCATTGCTTGGAAGGATCCATACATTGCATTCAAACTTTGAATCTCGAGATAAAAATGATTAATTCAAACTACTTAACATAATCTCTTAAGGTTAATATCATATTTAATCTACTCTTCTTTTATTTTATATTTATCTATCAATTTTTTAATATATTATATTTATCATTCAACTCTTATAATCCTTTCATATTTACCCATGTACTCTTTAACATATTTAATATAGCTTTGAGCTCTTTAAGTTCTTTCAATTTACTCGTATTTTCATAAATAATCAATAATTATTTATGATATCTTATAATTCTTTAGTTTTTTCATATTTATTAATAAAATTAAATTTGTTTAATTCGGTTGGATAGATAACATTTAATTATTTTTCTTCACCAAACCCGATGTGATCAATTTTGTCTGGTTTCAGGTCAGATCAAGAAAAATAATTAAATAATGCCTACCCAATGTTCTAAATAAATTTAATTTTAAGAATAAATAAGAGTTAAATAGGATTAAAAAAATAACCTATTTTATTATTGGGCATATATGAGAATATTTTATAAGATGTTTTTGAGAATTCATGGATAAATATGAAATAATTTAAAGAGTTCAAATATATATTAGATATATTAAAGAGTATATGAATAAATATGAAAGGATTTGAAGAGTCAAAGGGTAAATATGATATATTAAAGAGTTGATGGATAAATATGATTTAGAAGAAGAGTTGAAAGGTAAATATGATATTAACCCTAATCTTGATATTAAATTTTGCAGAATATCAAATTTCATATTTTTTAGAATATTTTGTTAGTTTTTTTCCATTCGAGAAAAAATTACTTGATCTAAGATTTTTGGATCATCTAACAGAGGTTCTCTCCTTATTTTTTACTCGAAATTCCAAAGTTGTACGCAATGCACGCGACCCATCAATGTATGTGCATTGTATTTTGGTCTTTTCTCGTACTTATATACAGTTCACTCAAAAAAAAGGAAAATATTTTATATGCATATGTATATATACAGTGGTCAGGTCAACTCACAGCTTAACAATGTGGCAGGTCTTGCTGTTGTTGTAGGTGCAGTCGCATTTGATGCCAGGATTAAAATCCCAATTCTCCAGCTCTGTACTATCAGTAGCCCACCCAGTACACAGATCGCCAGTTGTGTTCCACGTTGATGGTGGCGCGGGCTTCTTCCATCTTGCTAGTATTGTATTCACTGCAGCCGCTGTATCAGAACAACCAAAAGTCAATCCTGATTCAGTCTATCAAGTATCAATAATTATATTCAATTTTCTTCAGTTACATTACTTTTAGAGTTTTAGTTGCAATAATAAAAGTTACGTTTTTGTTGTTGTTATAGGTAGGACGAATAACATCTATCAAGCTCAACGAATAAGACAAACGCAAATTAAATTTTCCTCTCTGTCTATGTGTGCATACTGGACCACGTTCTGGTAATACACCATACTAGATTTCCTGAAAATCTCACCTTTACCAGAACAGCACTATTTCTTACATAAGCAAAGCCGCCATTAAGATACCTCAGCATGCTGACATGCATGGAGGTTGAAAAAGAGAAAATTAAAGAATGAAGCAACAATATGGAAAGATAGAAAGAAAGAAACAGGGGAGAAGTAACATTTAAATGGGAGGACGTGCCAGTGGAGAGAACTTAGAACTGATAGAAAACAGGTACGGATCGACCTGACTCGATTAAAACTATATTACAAAACTGACAAATGCTTAATTGTTTTCATTGAGATTGGTTCGATCCAAGTCTAATCGGAAGGAATCGGCTTCCAGATGCGATCAGCTGGTCCTCGAGAGCCAACGCCGCAGGGGGCAGTTGCCAGTTGGTAGTGGCGTTTGCTGTCGAGCCCCACTGATGGGCAAAGCTCAGGTCTGGCTGATGGCTCTTTTTACTTTATATATAAAGAAAGAGAAAGAAAGGAGAGTAGACGTACCTTCTACTGGATCTGTCGTGGGTTGAGCAGCCGCTGCTCCGGCATTAGATAATAGTGCGGCGCTCAGTGCAACAAGAACGATCGCCAAGCCCTTCATGAGTCTTCCACGCTCCAGTGCTCCTGCTCCACACCTACTGTGCGTGTGTGTGTGGGTGTGTGACTGTCTCTCTCTCTTTCTCTCGAACCTCACTTCTCAGGCTCAGCTTGCCTAATATAGCTAGGGAAACAGCCAAACAGGCTCCTCCTCTTCAGTAAATAATATTTCAATTGTACGGATCTATTGAGTCGTCTCGTCTCTGTATTTTAAAGTCGTAAGCCAAGGCTATTACCAATCCACGTCATTGCACAGGCAGAAAGAGAGTTGTTATAGTTGTTAGAAGAACTTAGAAGAGTTGTGGGGCCCGTTTACTGGGCAAGTAGTGGGCGACTCTCATGCGTTTATGTATTTTATTGTTATATTTATTAAAATAATTAAATTTTAATTATTATTATAATATTTTTATTTATTTAATATTATTTTAGAATAATATATTAAATTTATTTATATATGATTTTATAAATTTTTATTTTATTTTTTGTTGTAATATTTTAAATCAATCTACTGACGGTTATATTTTATTTTTAATATAATACATACACAAATGTAAAAAAAATGAGATCGAATTTGATTTACTAAAAAATATAAATTAATTTTCGAGATAATTTTACTATTTATATTTATTTATTTATTTTATTTATTAAAATAAAAAAAAAATCTCGATGAATGAGATGAGAGCATAGGGTCTAAGTATTGTTCAACTTTGACCGTCTATTTTGAAGTTGTAGGCCGAGTCTATAAACTTGTTCCATACCACGTCATTGTACAGCTCCGGACAGAAGAGTTGTGGGCCCCTTTCCTGGAGAGGCAGATGCTCTACTTGATAAGGTTCATTGGGACCTGAGTCGGTCGTATGTAAAATTTATAGGTAGATCCCACTATAAAAATATTATATTTACAAGTTGTAAAACATGTGGTAGATTGTCGATAATAATATATTTATTAGAGTGAGGCTATGGTGCTTTGCGAAGCACAAAACCTCCCGTGCTTCGCGTCCGTATCTCAAATTTGAAAGTTCATATGCCCGATCCAAACCGTTGAACATGATCTTCATATTGAACTATCTTTGGAGATCAAAATTTATATTTTTTTGAATTTTTTTGCTATTTTTTAGATGGGTACAAAATCGCTAGTTTTGGATGGTGCAGAAATCGTTAGATTAGCAAATTTTATACTCATTTAAAAAATAGTAAAAAAATTCAAAAAAATATAAAATTTGATCTCCAAAGATATTTCAATATGAAGATCATGTTCAACGGTTTGGATCGAGCGTATGAACTTTCAAATTCGAGATACGGACGCGAAGCACGGGAGGTTTTGTGCTTCGCGAAGCACCATAGCCTCACTCTATTTATTATTATTAAAGTTTTAAAACTTTTCATTAATAATTTGACTGGGTCAAATTTCAGTTTCACTGTGTTAATTGAGAAAATTAACACGTGTTCTCTTTATTCTTTGACTTGGTCAAGCACCATTGTTTACAGAGGAGCGCAATATTAATTTCATTAATTATCAATTAATGTTATATGTCACGCTGTTTTTTTCTGAAGAAGAGAGCTGGTGCTATGAGTCAATGAGTGTACAGTACAGATGTGGTTGATGCGATCGGCGAGTTGAGCTTTTTCAAACAAAGTGAAATAGACAACCACCCAGAAGCAAGTCTTCATGTGTGGGCCGCTGGGGCTCTTTTCTTAGACTAGAGTCAGAAACCATGATGATAATGATCATCAAACGATAAAGAAATTATATAAAATTTGAATAACCATCAATGTATAGATAGAAAAACATATTTATTAATTTTTTTAATTTTTAAGAAAAATTTTCATATTTATTTAAGAATCCATTATCAAGATTGTCAAAATAACCATTGTCAAATGATCTCACGCTATAAATATATACTAAAAAAATAGCGCACTCCTCAACGCTATGAGATCTATAAGCAAAATTAAATAACAAACTCGATTCTTCTATAGAATAAAAAAAATGTTAATTGAAATAATTTTTTTCATCTTTAAGAGGATGACTAGAGATTTGAAAACAATTTGGTCCGGGACAGTCCGGTCCAAACCTTTCTGGACCACGGATTAACACTGATCACGGGTTAGCACAGGTTCAGTGGTCTGAGTTAGAACGGTCTCAAATGAAAGAATCCCAACCCAACCCGCCTTAAACTCCCGCGGATTAGAACTCCACGAATTGGAAAGGGTCGGGCATGGGGCGGTCCAATCCATCCATGTCGGATTCACACTTTTTTTTGCAATTTCACAAAACCGCAATTAAATGGCATAAAACTCCAAAAATTATAGAAAATTACAGAAAATTCTAAAAAAATAAATTTATCATAATTTTTTTTTAATATTTTTTATGAGCGAATTGATATAAATGGGGTGATAGAAGGCTAGTCGGGATTTTCTGTGGCCGAATTTGGGTTATTTTGGGTGTATCGATTAAGTTTTATTTATAATTAGTTTCAATTAAATGTCCTCACAAGGCGTTATTTTATTCCGGTTTTAATTTTGAGTCTCTGTTATAATTATATTATTTTCAATTTAGGTTCATTTATGAATAAATTTTAGATTTTCAGCTCTACGATTTATGTTTTGTCATAATTAACTTGGTTTATTGACTAATTTCACTTATGTGTACGTTTGTGTATTCGATGTGTATAATTATTATAATTATCATCTTTATTATTACTCATTATTATTATTCTTAGTTTAAATAAAAATTTTGCATTATTTATAAATGTGCGTTAATCGCTTATTCAAAATCTTAGTTTGTTATTATTGCTAATTGGATTTTTACGGTTTGACATTTCACCCCCCCCCCCCCTAAAAAGTTTGTTTCGTCTTGAAACGAAACTCAAGTCGTGAAAAGCTCGGGGTGGCTCTCTCGCATCTCGCTCTCGAGCTCCCAAGTAATCTCCCGTGGTGAATGGTGCTCCCATTGTACAATGCTTGAACTTCACCCTCGTGCTGAGGCTCCTGGGAGGACCACTAGTGGCGAGCGTCGCAATCCAATAGGGTGGTCGCTAGCTCAGCCATGTAGGCCTCGGGAGTACGTGAGAGATGGAAAGTGACTTGCACTGCCGCAAGCCACTCCTCAACGGCATCGTATATGTCGCTGCCATCATACCGAGGTGTATGATGGCGCTCGAACTCCCATAACGCAGATACAAACAGATCATGTGCCGTCTGTCCCGATGCGTTCGCTTGAGAGGTAAACTGCGCCAGCCCAGAGAAGAAGGCCTGCATGAGCTGGGTCGGGTCAGTCCCGGGGGTGAATACAATAGGTTGCGGCGGGGCCACAGGCTGTGGAGAATCCACAAGTGACGGGGTACGGGGTCTGCTCAGCGCGCCTGGGCCTCAGGAGATGTGACAGGTGGAGATGGCGGGGACGGGGTGTCCCACTCGTCGAAGGTGCGCGGGCGATGTGTAGAACTGGCAGTGTCATGGGCCACGTGTCCCTCACTCGTACGCGGGCGTGAGGGCTGTGGGTCCGGTGGGGGTAAGCCCAAGGGGGCCTAAGAACGGGTATGGGGTCTCCATGTCTGATGACCTCATCCCGAAGATCGAACCATGATGACCAGAAAAATCTGATGGAAGAAAAAAAACATACTCGTAAGTTCAAATTTATAAAACGCTAAAAATCCTTACGTGTTATTTTACTTGATTATTTAAAACTTTTCTTTGCTCACACACGTGCAATGAGATCCTGCAGGAGCAGCGAAACTACGCAACCGTGCGTGTAACGTTTGCCTCGTCTTTTTTCTAAACCTACCCTCACAACCTATGTTAAGTACTTATTATTGTTTTATTTATTTTATTCACATCTCGAGATTCGTAGATGTTACCCTAGCATGGTTTATATGAAATCGAATTATATTAACCACGCTCTGATACCAATTAGGATTTTATCTCAAAAACTGTGCATTTTATGTTAATTATTAAGAATTTATTCAGTTTTTATGTCGAATTCGAGATACTGTTGTATTTCTTATTATTTTGCAGGTTATGAAATGTAAACAAGGATGTTAACATGAGAAATGAGGTTTGGAACGAGATGGATCGAAGCTACACGAAGAAATGAAGTGAAAAGCACTTCTGGACAAAAAAATGCGGACCGCAATTACGGGATTTACTCTCTGGTTCACTCTGATAAGAAGTGAAAAAATTGTGGACCGCAATTTTAGAATGTCGGATCGCAATTTTGGGGCTGGAAGTGCGAACTTGCAGTTTTAAAGTGGTTTTCTTATTGGAATAAAAGATTTTAACCTTCCCTTCGTCCAGGACATCTTTCAACTATCTAAAGAATAGATCCTAAGCAAGAAAGAAGAGGAAGAACACCATTAGAGAGAGCTTCGAAAGAGAACTCAAGAACCAGGCGAGAAATCATAGATCTTCTTGGTGTATTCTTTTCTTTACTCTTTTTTCATGTTGTACTGTTGTTTGAACATAAATCTTGATACAATCTCTGATATGATTTGTGGCTAGACACCCTTCTAGGGGTCTAGGTGTAAACTCCATAACTCGAATGGTTTAATTTACTCGTGTGTTGATCTTTTAGTTCTTGTTGTTTGTGATTGCTGTTTTGTCTAAATTGAATGCTTAGTTTTAATCAACTGTATATTACCATAGAAGTGAAAGCAGAAACCGAAAGGTGGAACTGAATCTTCTGACCCAAAACAGTGATTTAGGTCCTAGATCAAGTACTTAATCGTGAAACTTATTACCTAAGGGAAAACCAAGGAAACCCTAGAAATTGTGTGAGGTACCGAAAGGTGAAGTACAGATTCTAGGTTATGCCAAAGTGATTCACTGATCTTAATGGGCTTAGACTTGTAAGGTGAGGTACTTAATCGTGAAACCCTAATTATTTAGGTACGATATCAAGCCATGAAAGTGTAAATTTGGTACTAAAATCTGAGATTGAATCCCTGACAAATACTAGAACATATTAAAAGATCAAATAGAGTGAATTGACCAAACGAGTGAGAGTGAAGCCGAAAACCCCTAGAATCCTCTATTTGATAAACTTTTCAGTCGTTGTTGTTAGATTTATGCACTTTTAGTTTAATACTAAAACTCTCGTTCGATTATCTAGATTAGTGAAACTTGCGAGAACCGGTAATTCACCCTTATCTTTGTGGTTTGACACCTCGACTACTACTTGACTAGGTCGTGCGCTTACGGCTGAAATTGAGTATAAATTAGGGTATTTATTAGCTTAGAAAAATACACATCAACACACGACGAGACGTGCGTATGAAAGACTAAATGAATAAAATAAATCGAATACTAAATAAACAAAACAATAATGATAATACAAAACAGTATACATTCCAGAGTAACAAAACATAATACAACACCTACATCGACGGGGCTAGCTCCATCGAAATGGGCAGCAAAACCTCTCAAATAAAACCCAAAAAAAGGAAATAAAACTCAAAACCCGATGGATCCTAATCAACTATCATGCTCACATGCGGATGTGGCGAAGCATCTCCGTCACCACGCAGGACTGCATCTAGCACTCTCTCATCAAAATATATCTCGTACCTATGTACCTGGATCCCACAACCACCGTGGAAACGTGAGTAATTTTAAAAAAATTACTCAGTACAGATTTAGATCCAGGCTTAAGATTTAATCTTCTTTCCTAGACTGGACTCAAATACCAATACTGACTTTCTAAATGCAGTAATTATCTATTTATAAGTAAAAATATTGTTTAATGCATCTCTTTAACAATTCTCTATGATGCGATGACATGCAATGACAGATAAACCCGAAATATAAAAATCTGTGAATAATAATATAATATATAATAAACATATATATAAGGTACGAGATTTAAAACACTCATATATATATATAACACAGTTTCAGATCATAAGTCCATCCACAAGTGGGCACGTAATCGGGCCCTAGACTTGTGACTTACCTAAGCCCTTCTGACATACCAGGATCCTAAATAAGCCGGATAGATAAAATAATATAATATCTCGGTATAGATTCCAGCCTCGAATATGGGCGTCCACACTAAATACTGAAAGACATGATATCCTAATCGCTCTACTTTGAATTTAAAAATCTGATCAATTTAAGAATAATAAAAATATAATATTGATAAAAAGAAAACACTCTGACACACCCGAACCCGCCAAATGATGGGGTCAGTGGATAATCCGACAGACAAAGATGCGCAGTGCATATACAGACTGGTGGGTCCCACGGGCCTATGGGTCACCATACGTAACCACAACGGTCTGGTTATGCAAGGCAACCTCAGACTGAGAATTACCCGACCCGCCTCTCAGTACTTCCATGCATTTAATGCATGATTAATTACCTAACTTAATTAATAATTAGTGATAGTAATAATATTTTCCTAATAGTTATAATCTACAACTTGATTATTTAATTCTATCTGATCCTATCTCGGGATTATTTCCTGAGTCATACTCTTATCCTGTCTACATGCAGTATGACATGATATGACATGTGAATGCGGGTAGGCCCCAAAAAAATGCTGGTCAATTTATCGGATGCAATGACAGTTTAATTCGAGTCTCTAAATAATGTTTAGTCAGAAAATACTGCAGTTCAGATTTATTTTAAAAATATTTTCGATTTGGGTTCCTATTTCTGAAGAAAGGAAATCAAATCCTTGGAAATCGTACCTCAGAATGCTGGTGAGGATCACAGAGTTGTTTTACTCCGGAGGCAGCGCGCCCATCTCGGGGTCGGCATCTGCGTACGTGAGGTCAGGATCGACCTCGAGCTCCATGAGTGAATCTGAGTCGACTGTATCACCTATTTATTTAATTAGATTAATTTATTGTTAGTTTTTACGTGAATTACTTTATAATTAATACTTAATTACATCGATGTTTTAAATTAGCGTTCGTTTGGATTTTATCGTCTTTTCTTTAAAAATCCGACAGCATTTCTATTGTATTTAGGGGTGTCGAAAATTTATTTCACGCGATTTATGTTCATTTTATGGTGTTTGTCTTATTACTCACTTTTATATGTATTTTATTGATCTGCTCGGGTTTGTTGGTTTAATCACTTAATTACGTTAACTACTTGCCCGTAAATCTTTTTTTAATCAATTTGTGTCCCGATTACCGTTCTAGTTGTGTATGGTGTTTATAGTATTTTTCATTAAATAATTTAATTATGTCGTCTATCATTTCTCATTACATTAGATCGATAACATTCAAATAGTAATACAAGTACACAGGATAATGATCGAACTCATTTTTATTGATTCCATCTCGATTACAAATGCAATTACATTGATTACAAGAAATAAAACCTAAGTCAGATAAAAATAGAGAAATTAATTAATATATATATTATATTAAATATAATATAGCATTCGTAATATTCTTTTTATTTAATTAAAAATAGAGAAATTGATTAATATATATTAATATATAATAATTTTATTCTAAATATTATTTTTATTACTCTTAAATTATATAATTCAATTTATTTTATATATATTAATATTATATTTAAAAATATAATAAAAAAAGAAAAGGAAAAGAAGAAGAAAATAAAAGAAATTAAGTTAATTAATTAAAGAAAACGTTATTATTTTATTAATGTGTTGGTATTTTAATGAACGAGATCATACGCTGACTATCGTGCCAATTGTGCCTGTGCACTGGCAACCCGAAACAGGGGTAGTCAGGGAATTTAATCATTTTCCGTATATTTAAATTTACGTGATTAGTCCATGACGGACCGAACCTTTCGGGACGGCGTCAATTAATTCGTTGCATTTTTAAGTTAAGCACTTTAATTATCTTGGGACTTATAATTTATTGGGCCTTAATTAATTCTGCTTAATCCTAATTAAGAATTCAACTTAGTTAAGAGTCTAATTATTAGCCTAATAGATTTTTATTCTATTTAAGAATTCATCCTTTTACATCTATTTTATTTAATTCCTTAAGCCCAAAATTAGCCCTTAAGTATTTTAGCATATTCCAATAGTTATAAATCAAAGCCCAAGCCAATCAGAGAATTTTCGACGGAATAAGGCACAAGGCAAACAACAACCAGGCAACAGAATAGGAGACAAATACCAACAGGTATTACAGGCAACCAGCACAGGCGACAGGACAGAGGCACAAGGCCCAAAACCAGGCAGGGAGGAACACAAGAAAATCAACAACATGTACAATGTAGTATCGGTTCAATTATCAGCAAATCAGCACAAACTAGCACAAACCAGAAATAGTGCAAGGGGGCATATACCAGTACCAGAGAAACCTAACCAGGAACACATAATAAAATCCACCATAAATTAGGCAAGCAAATCAGCAAGGAACCCAAATCAAGGCAACATACCAAAAATAGTAACCAGCAAGCACTAACAGTCGGCCTAGCCTCACATCACTGGTACCAGATGGTACTAGTGTACCAAGGCCAGAATCAACTAACAATCACTATGATAGTAACAAACAACTTGACTAAGTTTATCAGTGACCAAACAAAAAGGGCAACCACAACACCCCTTAACCAGAATCCATCCACAAAATAGAAAATAATACAAACCCTGTCCTGGACCATACCAAATAGTTGATAAATCGCAAGGAAACATGTGGTACCCACAGATAGCAAGAACATCAAGGCAATTATCAACCATCAAAGGAGGAACCAGGCAAGGAGGGTTCTTAGGGTTTACTGGTATGAGAGAGGGCAGACAGATAGGCTAGCAAGGAGGCACAAGGGGTACAACCTCTTCTCCGGCAAAGCTCGGCCACCACCCTCCCCTCTCCTTGCACCTCTTGAAACCGAATATGTAGATCTGTTCTTATCAGTTCTTATTTCTTTCTATCTATTCTCAACGCATGAGAGTCACAAAAGGATGAGAGGAGGGCTCACGCTCGGCTTTATAAAGAGAGGCGACAAGGGCTTGGGTCTAGGGCAAGTCAAGGGTCGGTAAGAAGTGACAGGGGTGACTGTGCAAGCTGTGAGGTAGAGGCCATCGTCACAGAGAGCGGGTGAGGTGAGGTGATCAGGGAGTGACCCTCTCATAAGAGAGAGATGTGGGGAGGGAGAGAGAGACTCGCTGGCAGAGTCAAACAGGAAAAAAGAAGGAAGGGAGGGGTCTCGTCGCCAGCGACAGGAGAGGGGCGGAAAGAAACAAGAGGGGGAAAAAAGGACGGAGAGAGAGATATTAGATTGGTAATAAAGAGGAGAGAGAAGGAGAGATGTTAAGAGAACTAAATGGGGTGAGAGAAGGGGTGAGAGAGAGATGTTAAAACCGAATTTGGGTTACTTTGGGTGTATCGATTAAGTTTTATTTATAATTAGTTTCAATTAAATATCTTTGCAAGGCGTTATTTTGTTCCGGTTTTAATTTTGAGTGTCTGTTATAATTATATTATTTCCAGTTTAGGTTCATTTATGAATAAATTTTAGATTTCCAGCTCTACAATTTATGTTTTGTCATAATTAACTTAGTTTATTGACTAATTTCACTTATGTGTACGTTTGTGTATTCGATGTGTATAATTATTATAATTATGATCTTTATTATTACTCATTATTATTATTCTTATTTTAAATAAAAAAATTGCGTTATTTATAAATGTACGTTAATCGCTTATTCAAAATCTTAGTTTGTTATTATTGCTAATTAGATTTTTACGGTTTGATAGTAAATGTGTTAAAGAGCAAATTAAATGCTAATTTTTTTGTTAAATTAAGTATGACATCATTAATAAAATTGATAAATTTTACGTAACCGTCCTTTAATTTGTCAGAACATTAACCTATATTTCATAATTGGAGAAAATTCTTTATTAAATATATTAGGATGCACTATATTTCACAAGTTTTAGTTATGAACTAATTCATTATGGGTCTTCGTTAGTGTTTTCTTTATTTTTCTTGATGAACAAATTAACTTTAAATTTCATATAATTTATGACAACTATTCTTTTTCAACATTGTACAGGTTCAACAGAACGGATCGATCAATTTTTAATAATTCACAATAATCATTTTACTTTCATGCTTTATGTCCTCTTATGTTACTTATTTAAGTATAATGACTTAGTAACCTGCTTCATTATGATCAATAGTGTCAATTATTTATGATAAATCATACCATAAAGATGCGTTCTAAATCACTTCAACATCATGTATGCAATTTTTCATTCTTTTACCAAAGAATTAATGATCATTAAATAAAACGCGATGTGCATACACCGTCCAATTGAAATTAATTTAATTGACGGTTAATAAACAAAACATCTAAAAATTTCTAAAGTTAACCATGCAAAAATATTATTTGATATTTGATAAAATATTATTTGCTTTATTCCTAATCTTTTTACATTTAAAAATTAAAACCTTGAGTGAAGGATCTCCTCGTCTTCTTTCTTGCTTGAGTTGAGCATATCTGTAACTAATGCAAAGTGGCTTGGAACTAGTGGAGAACAATAACTAGAACTTTGCATATTTCTCACATCCAAAATGGTTATTTATATACTAATTCTATGTCATAACCACTGATGAAGTTTTATTTTTTAATAAAAAACTTTATTTTGTAAATTATATTGCCTATTAAAGTTGTTATAACAATATATTGAGCATCGTCAACTCAATTAATAACTAACATTTAAAAACAATTTTATTTCTAGAACCAAATTTTTATCTATTATAATTAAAAAAATTCTATCAGTCAATTTAATTTGAGCAAGAATAAGTTTCTATCAAAAGTCTGATTTGATTTGAAATATGTTTGCATATATAAATAAATCAAGCTTGTAATACAATTTTATAAACCCTTGAATAATTTAAGGACACGATTTTATATGCAAATATTAATTGATATTTTATAGTCATTTCTAAATTCGAAATAAATATTATTCGTTATTTTAAATTTTTATTTGACATTTGATTGTGTACCTCTTTAGCGAGCATAAGCACATATTCATTTGAATAAATTATCAAGAGAAATTCACGAATTTAACCTAAAATAATTTACCTTGATCTCCATCAAAGTGACAAAGACTAATAATTATTATCTTTACTCAAAAATATCTGTGGAAACGACTAAGAGACTCTACAAGTGTAAGCATCGTAACTAAACAATATCTGCATATATTTTCCTCTAAGAAATATCTACGTATAATATTGCAATTCTTAATGCGATTTGTTGTCTGATCACTCTGTCCAAATTACTCACTGTGAGT
>CAXKVV010000895.1:0-31521 GCA_964058805.1 Schoenoplectus triqueter | reverse complement strand
GTTCTAAACTCTAACCTTTAGAACCGGTTATTTCAAATAACCGGTTCTAAACTCTAACCTTTAGAACCGGTTATTTCAAATAACCGGTTCTAAACTCTAAGCTTTAGAACCGGTTATTTCAAATAACCGGTTCTAAACTCTAAGCTTTAGAACCGGTTATTTCAAATAACCGGTTCTAAACTATTATACGTGCCCCAGGAAGAAATTCAAATAATTTGAGTTCGCCAATTTCTCTCAAATATCTCCACTACACTGCCTGGATAATACATTATTATCTTGAAAACTTTGTTTCGTAATATTTTGTGATGGTACTATTTACTAAAAAATAGTTTTTTTCTTATTATTCTCTAGTTCTGATTTCTTTAAATTTTGATTAAATAATTTAATTTTATCATTAACTAATAAAGTATATATCATTAACAAAATAATTATATATAATTTACATATTAAAGAAAATCTGACAAATTTTCTATCTTTATAATTTCTAAAGAAAAAATAAAAAAAAACTAAACTAAAAACTTCAAATAAACATCAAATCCATTTTTGAGCTTCAAATCTGTCTTTCTCTTTCCCTTTCTTTTTTCTTTCTTCAAGACGACCTTTGCTCTTTCTCTTTCTCTGTATCTCAATATCTCTTTTATATATGAAATAAGAGGATGAAGAGTGATAATCCGTGGGATATAGATTTTTGATTTTTGGTTTTTAGATCGTCGGATAAGCATGAACCGACGGTTAGATTGAAAAACATAGCAATCCGTGGGAGCAAAAAACTGAAATTCTATTGGTTGATGCCAAAGAATTTATTTAGAGCCGGTTTTTATTAAAAAACAATTCTAATTCATATTAATTAGAACCAGTTTTTATTAAAAAGCGGTTCTAATTCATAAAATTGAATTAGAACCGGTTTTTATAAAAAAACAGTTCTAATTCATAAAATTGAATTAGAACCGGTTTTTACAAAAAGCGGTTCTAATTCAATTTTATGAATTAGAACCGGTTTTATAAAAATCGGTTCTAAAACAAAAAATTTAGAACCGGTTTTGTTAAAACCGGTTTTAATTAAATCAAATAGAACCAGTTATTATAAAATCGGTTTTATTAAAAAAACTTGTAACCGATTGTTATACAAAACCGGCTCTAATAATTTTAATAAAATTTACAAATATGCCATTCTCACCTTTTAACACCTGTTTTTTAAAAAATCGGTTCTAAATAGGCGGTTCTAAATCAATTTTTTCTGGTAGTGTTTGATCTAATGACAAAGATAATGTCCTCCGTAAGTGGTCACATGTTGAATAGGATCTTTTATGGACAATTAAAGGTGTAGCTTAGACTCCCATCTTTAATACTAAAAAAAATAAAAGCGTATACAACAATTAATCAATTTGGTTTAATCAATTGTTATAATTGATTTTCACCTATAATAGTAAGATTAAAGTAGATCCTGATCCATAACAGAATTGCAACTATTCATGTTTCTCATGGATCAAACTGACGTTGCCCGATAAAAAGAGGATTATTGAAGCAAAGTCATATAATTACTGAAAATCAAGTTACAAACTGTCTCATCAAAGGACTTAACACTTGTTTTTTAAAAAACCGGTTCTAAATAGGCGGTTCTAAATCATTTTTTTCTGATAGTGAGAGTACATTGGGTTAATTTAGGTCATGTGAAAGTTAACAGATTAACAGTGTATTTGATATTTTGATGGTTTGTTAGTTAACACCAGCATGGGTTTGGGCTGTTACTGGGCTTAAGTAGCATAAATGGACATTGGAAACAACGTAATACCTTATTAATGTTGATGTATAACAATATAATAAAAATATCCAGTATGTGTATGAGATATCTTTTGTTTCCTCTCAACAAACATGAAAAGAAAGGAAAACCGAAAAACATGAAACAAAATCTCAAGATGTCTGGGTAGGAAATATAACATGATATCAAAGGTAGGTTATATAAGCAATAACTAAACTGTTCTGCTTACCACAGGTAGTAATGGGTGTTATTTCTTTATGAAAACGTTATTATTATTATTTTTTTTTTGATAAAAGTGGCTGGGTGTAAAACAATTGAAATCATAAAAAACTACAACTAAGTAGTTGCCTACTGTACCGAACATCTGGTACAGAGACAAGTAATATCCATAACCTATATAACAAAAGCAAACAGTATAACAACAACCTATTCTTACCACCAAACTAAAGCCTGCTTACCCTAACAATTCAAACCATCAATTCAATCCATTAAGCAGCCTATTATTACTAATCTGCAACATACAACTACTCAAACCACTTCATATCAGCTCACAAAAGAAAAACATAACAAGCAATAAATTTTTGAGATAAAACCCCACAAGCAATCAACAAACAGTCTAGAAAAAAAAATATGTAAAAAAAATAATAAATATCGCAGTTTAACAGGAACTCTTATTTGTAAAATACCAATAAAGCTTAGACAAATTGCTTTTCGAATGCACCAGGAGAAAATCACCTAAATCAGAAGTCCGGAAACTTTATCCATTTGAAAATCCCCTTAAAAATAGAAAATGTTTTTCAACTTAGTAATTTATCGTGTTTCGAATTTAATACAATTTAATTGTTATTTGATATTTAATCAACGACTATTAAATTTAGATCACTGTAAATTCATGTAATGTTGACTGTTTTAATAAAATATCAGATAATATTTAGATTACATAAACTTGAAATAAAATTAAAAATATTTTGTATTTCAATTTTTATTTAAATTAAAATATTTGAAGAATCATTATCAAAACTATAAAGTTTATTGTTGTCAGTGAGACTGCGACTGACCGGATCTGCGCCCATGCATGTAATATAATCATGGAGAATGTATATTAAAATAAATCCAGTCGCACTAAGATAATCGTTATAGTAATTAATTAATTTTAAAAAAAAATAGAGCTAAAGGTCCTCGAAATCATTTTTTTATCTTGCAAGCAAAAGTCTGGAATATATGGACTGGAATTAAAAAAAAAGGACTACTAATTTTTATACTTTTCAAGAGTAAAATCTTACTATTTCAATTCAGATCGCCCGATTAAATTGACCGGGTTATTTTTTTTTTGACAAAAATATTATAATTTAAAAGGTCTGAATTAAACCGATTAAATCCGTTACTCTTTCAATCGTATGCTTATTGTATGATAGAAATTACATTTTTCTTTTAAGAAGTTACATGTCCCCTTTCCACAATCAATAAATTTATGCAGACAACCACATGGATATCCCGAATTGGGTGGAGGCCACGTGGACTTTCTATTTTATTTTTAATAATTGAAGAGGGAATATGGACTAACATATATACATAGATTCTCTCTTCTTGACTGCATTATATATTACTAGCTTATGTTGCCTTGGATCCTCTTGATCCATGCTGAAGCTAATATTTTGCATTTGACATTGAAGGGGAACAAGTATATTGCATTTTGTACGGGTACGACAATATATATCAGCATTAAGTTCATTTAAAGTACTGCTGGAATCAGTTATGCTCACCACCACTTTACGCATGCGAATCGGATGGTGGATTTATATTACTTCCATCTAGTATCCAACGGTGATAAATATCAGGATATGTATATAATTATGCTGTAAATCTAAATCATTACGGTTTGTGTTTGATTGACAATTTAGTTATGCCGTACCCAGTGTATATATATAGAGTTTGGTTACGATGTTTTCATAAGCATTTCGAGTTAAAACGCTTACGGCTCAAAATTTAAAATTATATATCTGAATTTTAATTTAAATAGATTAATAAATTTTTCATATCATAATCTTATAGATTAATAATTTTTATTATGTTTGAAGTTGTTTTAATATGGTTAATGAATTTCGGGATATGACAACACTTGACGTACAAAAATTAAATTTTTTAATTATTTTCAGAGTCATCTTTCAAAAATCATTATGCATAGTAAATTAACTTCAAACTTGACAAAAATTGATAATTTATAAATTTATGATATAAAGAATATTTTAAGTAATTTAAATTGAAATTTCGGATAAGAAATTTTAAAATTTAAACCATAAGTATTTCGACTCGAAATGCTTATGAAAGCACTGTAGTCTCTCTCTCTCTCTCTCTATATATATATAGAGAGAGAGTCTGGCTACAGTGATTCCATAATCACTTCGACCAAACACTTACTGTTCATATGAAAATCCAGTTGGTGATCAAATTTCATATTTTGTTAGAATTTTTTACTATTTTTAAAATAGTTTGAAAATTACTTGATTTAATTATTATGAGCCGCTCAAAAGAAGTAATTTTTTAGTCATTTAAATAAATAATAAAAAATTAAAAAATTTGGTCTCAAACTAATTTTTCATATGAAAATTATTTTTGAACAGTTCAGATTGACCATTTAGATTTTAAGAATGAAGAAACGATCCATAACATGAAGATAGAGGTGGTGCCAGGAAGCCTATCAATACTTCTTTGACCATATTAAAAAATTAAACAGGAAAATATTCTTTATAAATATTTTTCTCTCATTCAATACTTCTTTTGAGTATAACTATATAAGTTGTGATGATGTAGTGGACGAGGGTTAAGAAACATCAAATGCTAGATATCTTATGAAGCCGTGACTAATTGTAGTGTATTTTTATTAGTGCTTATTGTTTTCAAAAGCCGTTTGAAATTTGGAGTATAAGAACTTAAGAAGAAATTGATATAGCTACTGGGATTCGTGAGATTCTAATTGAAGTAACTATTAAGAAGGAACGGAGGACGGAGGTATTAGGAATTAATCATATAGCATGTGGTTTTCAAATGCAATTTGTATCAGGTTTTTATTTTTGGCATAAACAGATTTGGTCACCCAAATTTCATATAGAATAAATTGATATCACTTGATGCAAAAGAGACGAGTTAATTTAGCATCCTTCAATTTTTACTTAACTGACATAAAAGAGTAGGTTTTATGTACTTCTTTTTTATATATATGAAAACTGTTTCGTGCACCTTTTCAATGTACAGAAGAGGGGGATGAGGTGAAGTGTGCAGGAAATATAATGTCGAAGATTATGTATTTTTTTTTATTATTCTCTTCAGTTTTAAAGGAAAGAATAAGTCAATGCAACAAAAATAAGCTCAATGATAAAAGGAGAAAGATAATACATCAACTTTAAAATGGAGATGTACGGACAGAAAGAGGAGAATTTGAAGAGGTACGACTATGTAGACATCAGGATAGGACAATAGTTATTAATGATCTATTTTATACACTAGGTTGTGGAGAAGTCTAAATACAAATTTTGATACACGAAAATTTCTTATTGTTCAATTAGGATTGTTAATTTTTTATCGAACGGATCAAATAAAAAATATCTCATCTGAAGAGTTTTTTTTTGCTCTCTAGGGGATGCCATTCCTCAACTGCCCACCCTGACCATACCATAGCTCCATAACCGCACAGAGCACAAAGGTGATTCGTGCTATGCGTAGTACTATAATTCAACTATATATATAATACATACACACGTGTACGCACACAATTTGACAACAAAAATGAAATATTGTCCTTTAATTTGATTCCATGTATTATACCATTATTGGAGATTTTTAAGATACACGAAAACAACCTATATTAAGAATTCACATTTATTACAACAGAAATGACCTTAAACAACACTCATTTAACAACGTTTATATATCAAATCTGTTGCTAAATGATTCAATGACATCATTGTAATATTAAGAACTTTTTTAACAACTATTTATATTAAAAAAACGTTATTAAAATAGACTCCAAGAACCCAAAAAAGCAACATAATCATTTAACAACGGTTTTTTGAAGGAACTATTGTTAAGCATTGTCTTTAACAACGGTTCTATGCTTAGAACCGTTGTTAAATGGTGTATTTAGCAACGATTCCTTTAAGAAATCGTTGCTAAATGGTTTTGCTATTTTTTTGAGTCTGACATTTGTTTTTTTTACTCTATTCAATAATATTTGCTCCCACGGATTGTCCATCTCACCGTTCGTTAATTCCAATCTAACGTTCCAAAAATGCAAATTTAAAAACTAAAATCTCATGGATTACCAACATCTTTTCATATATTTTTCATATATGAAAAGAGAGATGAACTAGAGTCTGAGAGAGAAAGAAGAAAGAAGGAAGAGAGAAGAGAGACAAAAGAAATAAAAACCGAAATCCGACTTTCTCAATCAACCATAAGTTTTGATAGGAAACTCCGATTGAGGCGTTCTACACGGCCACAAAAGTTAACAACGAGATCTACAGGATTAATGTTTATAACTTGAGGTATATAATATAATTATAACCAAATTTGATTGTGAAATTTACGCCAAGAAGATAGTTTTTTTTTAACAATTGATATTATTTAATGATTGAAATATATTTAATAGGGAGACAATACAAAAAATCAAAGTAGTAAACAAATTCAGGAAATTTTTTGGTCACAAATAATGGATAAAACTTAATAAAGAATTTATTTTTCTAATGCTGCAATTTGCACTAGGTTTCACTGCTCTGGTGAGGATTTATTTATTCATGCAGCTCAAGCTGGAGCAAGTCGGTTGTACAACAAGCCAGGACATCTCCAGAGACCTTTCAATGGAGAGCATTTAGAATCATTTTACTGTGGACCCACATAATGGGTTAATAAATGACTCAGATCTGTCGTCTATTGATGTGGTGCTGACGTGGCACAATCGAGTCTGACCTCCTCCAAGCCCTCGTGCACTGTCCCTTGGATACTCTTTTTTCCCGTTTCCCCATCTTCCTTAGTCCTTACCGATGGAATAGGGAACTCCTCAGCATACAGCGCTGTCCCCCTTTATTTTACATGACAATTGACATGTCACATTATTCGGATAGTTTTGGCTGTTTGATGTGGATTATTTACTTAAAAGTCCAAAAATAAATCTTAACTATAGAAACGGTTTAAGAATAAATTTATTTTCATAAACGGCCTAACAAAGGGCGTGAGTTCAATTCACGTCCTTAAAACGTTATTTTCTCTGTCCGCTCGCTGTCCAAACAAAAGAGAGCAAAATGACCCAAAGGACGTGAGTTAAACTCACGCCCTTTAAATCCACATATCGCATTTGTATCAAATTTTTTTCACTTTCGGTGGTTTTGAAAGATAACAACCAGAGCATCTAAAGGACGTAAGTTGAAATCACGTCATTTGTGTCTTTGGGCAATGTTCGGACAGATAAAATGAAAATTTAAGGATTTGAGTTCAACTCACGCCCTTAATTAAGCCGTTTGTGAAAATAATTTTACTCTAAAACCAATTATGTAGATAACATTGAAAAAGGCCAACAAAGAAAAAGACACTCCAGTAGTGGTCCATTATCTCACGCTCCCTGACACTCTCTCCAACGTCTCTCTCTCTCTGATTGTGCGCACCTCCGTTCTAGCGCTCTGCCTCTGTGCTTTGCTTGGTTGTGTGTGCGAGTCAGTGAGTGTGTCTAGGTCTTAACTTTGCAGTTTTAATTTTTGGGCGCTTTTTTTTCGAAATTTATGTTTTTTGCTTGTTCCAAATGATGGAAGCCTGAAAGGAGAGGCGGATTAGGTTAGAACAGGAAAGAAGAAGCGAAAAAAATCTACAATGCCATCCGATCTACCTCCCTAAATCCGGAGAACTATGCCTCAGCGCCTCTCCGCCGCCGGGAGTCGCCACCGACGCCGTCCGTCAGGTGGCTCAGGTACACGGAGGAGCGGGCCCTCCACTCCTCTCCTCAGGTGGAGTCTAGAAGACCCGGTCAGCTTACCTCCGGATGGGATTTCAAAACCAGAGAAGAAGTTGGTGAATAACAGCGCAACGAGTGGCGATGCTGCTAATGGAGGCGAACCTACGAAGGATTTCTCAGTGAGAAGGCTCGCGGCGGCTGTTTGGCGTCTACGACCGCCGGAGTTCGTTGCCGCTGGTGGAGATGGCGGTGGAGTTGGTGGACTGGGGAGGTGTTCGATGGTGGATTGTGAGGTTAGAAATAATTGATTCATTTAACTTCTTTTCTTTTAATCAAATCTGCTTCTCGAGTCTTGGTTTAGAACTTTAAATGGTATTTCTCGTCTTTTTTGTAACGACACAGTAAATAGGGAGATCGTTTCTGTGTTATATCTAGAATCTCGAGTTGAAAGAGGGAAACTTCAAGCAGATTTCAATGTAATCGACTATTAAGTTTACGTCATTTGAGGTGCTGATTTTACTTGTAAAGCGTGCAGGCAACTTAGATGTTCAAATTTTGAATCTTGCAAAAGAAAGAATGCTTAAATGATGCTTCTTTTAGTCTCTTTTCCATTATAAATTCAGATCTTTTCTGTAGGCACATTATACTAGTTAATTTGTAGCTGGTTATGTAAATGCTAGAGAGTGCCCTTTAAATAGGTTGATGAGTCATTATGATGCAAAAATCCTGTACTTAAAATTGGCTTATTTAATTAACAAATGGCTTCTTGTATCATTAATTGTTCAAGATGATGGCACTCTAAATTAAATAAGCGTGCTTAAATGCAAAGCTAAGGGTTGTTGCAAAGATAGTTGTATTGTGATTGTTCTGGTGCATACATGCAGATTTTGGGAATTAATTGTTATTCAGAGCAAATATTCAAAATTTGGAAGTTCCAGCTCTTATATCATGCATTTATTTTTACCTTTGGAAGAAATTAACACATATTAATTTGCCCCCTTGTTGTTTTTTTCTTTGTTTCAGGCAATACCAAGGCATCTTCATGTGCAGCTGCTCAAACCAACCAACCAAAGTTTCAGCCAGATCTCTAAAGCTGAGATTTCTAGCCCCAACTCAGTTTTAAACCCCTCAAATTGTGATTTTAACAAGGTAAATTTCTAAGTTACATGTGCTGGTCATCTATCTATATGTTGTGGAATTAGGTTAAGAAGAATAATTTGATTTAGTGTCGTAATGCGCGAGCTCTTTCTTTAAAGTAGTATTACCGTAGTCAAACTAAAGAGTCTACTTTAGAGAAAGAAAGCCAGAAAGCTCACATCCTGTTCAGTAAACAAATTGCTGTATCTCATCTGAACCTAATTGAAAAACAAAGGCCCCGATAAGTTTTGTAGTTTTGGCAGTAATAATATGGACTTTCTTTCATTTAGATAAAAATACCTCTGTTGCTCACTTTACTTCCAGTAATGTAAATAACTTATTCAGCAATAATATCTTCAACTACAGATTGATTCAGCTGAGAAGGCAACAAAGTGGGATCCGGAAAGTGCAGATTCATCAGCAGAGGATGCATACAAGCTTGCAACGAATTTAAACCTGACAGTAAACCCAAATGACACAAACATAGTTTTGGATCTTGAACTTGAGCTCGAACAAGCCCGTTCCAAGATAACCAAACTTGAAACTGAGAAGCATAATGCAAAGAAGAAAATCGACAGCTTTTTGAATAAAATTTCTGAAGAAAAAGCTGCTTGGCGTAAGAGAGAGCATGAGAAGGTTAGAGCTATAATAGAGGATATGAAAGCTGAGCTTGAAAAAGAGAAGAAAGTCCGGAGGAGATTAGAGGTTCTAAATTCGAAACTTATTAGTGAGGCGAAAGAGAATAGATTGTCTACCAAACAATTGATGCAAGATTTTGAGAAAGAAAGAAAAAATCAGGAATTGATTGAAGAGGTCTGTGATGAGCTGGCTAAAGAGGTCGAAGAGGATAAGATTGAAATTGAAACATTAAAACAAGAATGTTTGAGGATTCGAGAAGAAGTTGATGAAGAGAGAAAAATGTTACAGATGGCTGAGGTTTGGAGAGAAGAGAGGGTTCAAATGAAACTCGTGGATGCGAAGATTACCCTTGAGAACAAGTACACTGAGTTGGATAAATTGCACAAAGAATTGGAGAGGTTCCTAATTGAAGCCCAGAATTGTGATAATGGGGAGATTGAGGTGGTTAAGAAAGCTGATAATCTACTGACGGTTGTTAATTCAGTAACTAAAGATAAAGAGATTGATGGGTTAATTTATGAGCCACCTCGTGATCCTGAAGATGTAATTGCCATCTTTGAAGAGCTAAAAGGTATTGAATCCTGTTGTAAAGATAGTCTGGTGAATGACCATGAATCGGAGATCCAAGTAGCAAGTCCTGAGACAGATATTTTTCTAGAGAACCCCAAAAAGTTATTTGAAAGTGGAATTTCTAATGATGAGAGTGATAACGAGGAGGTGACCAGTTGGGAGACAATTAGCAGAACTGAAGGGTTGGACTCTAGCAATTCAAATGGAGGAAGTGAAGCATCAGTCAATAACCAAAAACTCCGTGAAGAAATTTGCAATGCAAGTGGAGTTGATGAGTTCCAATTATATTCGCCTGATAACAAAAAGCTACTGAGGAAAAAAGAATCAGCAATTTCAAGGCTTCTATGGAAACCATCTCGTCAGAAAAGCCAAGAGATTGAAGAGGTGTTGGATCCTAGGTTATCCAATGCTAAGATTTCAAATGCACGGATTTCTAATGCAAGAACCTCTGTCGGGAACTACTCACCGGAAATGGGGTTGCATGAAACCGGACTGAGTCCTAACCAAAGCCTGGGAGAACATTGGAGTTCACCGGATTCTATGTATTTGCAATACCCTAGGGGTTTCAGAGGTTGTATTGAGTGTCCACGTGGCATGCAACAGAAGCACAGTTTGAAGGCAAAACTAATGGAGGCCAGGATGGAGAGCCAGAAGGTGCAATTACGCCATGTACTGAAACAGAAAATGTGATTCTAGGTTTTTGGGTGTTTTTTATGGTTCACGGAATAATGAGAAATGTATGTTCAATACTTGATGTATGTTCAATACTTGAAGGCAAAACTAATGGAGGCCAGGATGGAGAGCCAGAAGGTGCAATTACGCCATGTACTGAAACAGAAAATGTGATTCTAGGTTTTTGGGTGTTTTTTATGGTTCACGGAATAATGAGAAATGTATGTTCAATACTTGATGTAATAGTATTTTGGGTAGAAATTTAGAATTTGTCTTATATTGTTAGCATGTATCATGAGACAATGGCAACTTCTATGCTGTATGAATGTTAATTAAAATCTTCTTTTCAAAATTGTTAAATTACCAAATACTCCTCTAGTGCGAAAAGATAATCTGCTTGCCATGGGTGCCCCCCCAACACACACGAAAAAAAAACATAGGTTTCTTTGAAGTGGTTACAGATTTGAATCGGATCTTGAAAGATTCAAATGCGAATCTACTAAAAATTTATAGGATCCATATGTGGATCTGTATTCAATAAAATTTTGAGAATTCAAATATGAATTTATATTTACTATTATAGTGGATTTCGGATCGGACTCAGATTATATTTCGGATTTTTATTATACTAATATTAAAAATAACATAATTAATATATGACAAGAGAAAATTTATCATGTTATCTTAAAATTATTTCAAACATAATAACAATCATAATTCACATTTGTTATTATAGCAATCTTAAAATTATTTATTTCAATCATAAACGTAGCAACAATCATAACTATTTGTTCTAACTTTTAAAATCTACCTAATTATTACAATAACTACTATTCAACTTTATGAATCAACACAGAGTGAAACATAAATATTGCTCTTCAATTTAAATTAAATTAGACATGTCTATTTTATTAATTGATATATAATATAATTTTATTTATTTATCTAATTCATAGCGGATTCGAATTTGAATCTTATAAGATCCAAATGCGGATCCATTATATTAGATGGATCATTTTCTAGAATTCATATGCGGATCCAATAAATTAACGAATATATTTTAAGGATCCATATGTAAATTCATTTGTGTGGATTTGGATCAGATTTTTGAATTATGGATATCAATTGACAGCCCTAGATAGTGTTATAAAATGAGACGGGTTTGTGTCGGGATGGGGTGAGTTTTGGCGGGACGGGTTAACGGGTTTTGATGGGACGGGTTAGGATGAGTCCATTTTGGGGGCTTTGGCCGCGACTCGTCCTAGACCCGTCGGGTCGGCAGGGAGGGATGTGGCGGGTCGGGTCGGGTCAGACAGATTATTTTTTTTTAATTCAAAAAAACCCAATAAAATCCAAATAAATTCTCAAAAATTTCCAAAATTTCAAAAATAATTATTAAAAATATTAAAAATATATAACTGTTTATATTATTGATAAAAATATTTTAATTTCTTTTGTCAATTTTTTTTTCAAAAATTCAAAAGTAATCAATAAATTTCAAATAAATTGTAAAAAATTGTAAAAATCCGAAAATAATTATTTAAAAATTAAATAAAATCTGAAATGATAAAACTTATAATAAATTTAAATAAAATTTTAAATGATATAACTTAAGTAAAAATTTAAATAAAATCTTAATGAATTCGAATAAAATTATATAACTTAAAATAAATTGAGAAAAAAATTTAAATATTACAAAAAATTAAAGAAATGAGTTATAAATAAAGTTATCCTCCTGTTTTATTCCAGACTTGGGACCAACTATGTAATACATAGGCGAAATTTTAATTTTTTTTGTTAGTAAAGTTTATTGAAAAAAATAAAAAAAACAATATAAATGCTAGAAAAATATTAAAAATAGAAAAAAAATATAGGGTTTAGAAATATCATTTAAAAGTCGGAGTTCATATACCATAGGTCATTTACGTGGGTCGGGTCTGACCCGTCCGTTTTTTTTTAACACACTAGCCCTAGAAGTGGTTAAGGAACTGAATCCACATGTCCTTTGTTGATTGGTCAGGTTTTATGGTGGGCTGAAATTTCCTGCTAATATGTGAGTAGCAGATTCAATTTCGTGATAAATGCTAATGCGTTCAATAGTCGTCAGCTGTTCAACGCTCATTTTTCCTGTTCAATTGAAAACAAATGTTAGGGCTTTAAACCAAATGTTGGAAAGAAAAAATCTGCAACTTTTTATAAATAGACGCCATCAATGCATGCGAACCTCCTGAAGCAACTTTTTTTTAGTTTGCATAGCTAATAATGTTATACAAATATTACATGTAACTAGCTATATATCCGCGCGTTGCAACAGACTTTTTTATTTAAACATTAAAACATTATAAGATAAAAAAATCATATTTATCTAATATTAAATTATAAATTCACCAAATTATAGAGAAAACTTATAATAAAGACTATATTTAATCTTGGATGAGATTTTTACACAATATGAGTTAATGATTCATGATTTTTATGGCAAAAAAAGTAAATTATTCTAGCATATATTATCACCATTAATTTCTTACCAAATATGCACAATGTTGCTAAATAAAAAAATAATATTATGAAAACAATAGTATATAAGGGAAAGAAATGAAGAGAAAGAGGGGATTAATGGACGCGATCACATACGTTCGATCAATCAAAAATAAATATTATCCATCTAATTGAAGGATAAAATTGGTATAATAAAAAATTACCATGACAAAAAATAGACCCTCCAATTCTTAAATGCTTTATATAATAATATAGATTTCTTATTTCTTGAACAATTTTGAGCTACTTTTTTTTTTAATTTTAGAAAAATGTTGAAACACGTATATATTGATGTAATAGTAGATTTTATATTCGATAATACTCAAATTGCTTTTCAACTCCATCAAAACCGCATGATGTCTTCAATGTTTTTTTTCTTGAATAAACAAGTGCATATTAAGTTATTAGAAAATAAAATCATGTCAATCAATATAATAGATAGATGCGCAATACAAGATGCATAACAAATTACTGCATACATTCGCGGGATCAGTTAATGAAAAACGATCATGAGGCGAACTATGCTATAATGCTATATTCTACAAAAGATTAATTTTCAAACTTTCCTGAGGTAGAATCATAAAAGGCTTCTAAAGTTGATTAAACTGCTGCTAAGAAAATTAGTAAGTTAATTTTTAGATTCAAAGAAGGATGTTTAGCTTGGCAAATTCACACCAGCAAAACAGTAATTCTAATATTATGCAAGGGGGTCTAGCCCAAATCCAAGAAAAAGATGGAAGTAATAACTAAAATACACTTGAAGGCAACACAATTAGTTCGTGTTAATTGATTACTGCAGTGCACGGCCTTGTACAATCTATTCCATTTATTAAAAAATTTAAAACAAGAACACTGAAGTAAGAGGAATTCAATTCATTGAACATTATCAACCTAAAGCAATTGTTCTAATGTTATCGAGCAATCATTTGCAAAGCTCAGTTGTGATATCCAAGTGAGGTGAACAGGACCTACTGCTTGTACATAATTTCCAGATCCATTTAAATTGCCAATAAATCTTTACATTTACACATTGCTTTGCTTGTAGAACTTGGTATCCAGCACTTGTTTTCCACACATTGCACAAACACCTATTGATAAAAAAAATGTTACTTCATGAAAAGAATGCACACTGATTACATATATCAGTAGATTCTACTAGCACAAGATGGCTAACTTCCAAAAAAGAGTACATATCGAGTTTGGTACTTGTCAACAAACCAAGATCTAGCATGCTAAATAAGACAAGGAGAATAACTGATAGAGACTTTAGACAAATAATTTACCAAGACAAAATATTCCTTCTGTTATGCTTCATAACAAGATCATTTTATGACAGGTCCAATCTGTTTGTTTGGATTTAATGGCAACAGTAAAGCTTAAGATCACACATATCAAGTTTCAGAAGAAAATTCAATCACAAGGATAAGAGGGGGAAAAATAGTGCCAGAAAAAAAAAATCATACCTTTGGAATAAGCACAGGTGTGGCAGTACTTGCCATCTTGGTGCACTTGTTGTTTGCATATCATGCACTTGGTATTACCATATGGGGTCCATCTATCCAGCAATTAAACACAATTTAAAAGAAGAAAATGAGTGATCAGAAAATAAAGGAAGTCGTCATAAAAATAGAACAGAAGCTCATGGGGTGTCAGCGTCATGCAGGCCTCTGAGGGTTCAAATCTTTCAGGTTCAGAATTTTCTATTATCATAATCAGTTCGATTGTTGCCTACCTCTGATGCTTTTATAGGCACTAAAAGTCATACTTGCTGGGTAAACTCAAAATATCACAAAAAGGAAGAATAAATCCTAGTCTTGCCAAATGGCCTAAAGGGTGCAGAACCATATATTTGTCCCAAATTTCTAGTGATCTGTCATCTGAGCCCAAGTTCACTACAATTCAACATGAAATTAAAGAAAATAACAGACTATTGAGAAAAGAATCAACCTTTTCTTCTTAGATAGCAGCTTATTCTCATTAATCTTGCGACCGCCACTCTCTGTAGTGTTGCTCGCACCTTCCTTCCACTTGTCCGGCACGATCACCTTTCCCAATTTCTTCTCACCTGAAAGAAAAACAAAAGGACAAGAAAATTGAAGGCAAGTCGAAAACGAACTAATGCTCAAGGTTTCTTTAACATGAAATTTTAGAGCAAAGCTTCGATTAGATGCGCAAATCGAAGAGGAATCGGTGCTTACACTTGGTACAGACCATCTCGTCTCGTGAGTCGTGACCTTCGTCTACTACTAGTTAGGGTTTCTCTAGTTGGGGGAGAGGAAAGCTTCGTGATTCGTGAAAGCGCAACACCAGTACAGAGCGAGTCGCGAGTCGACTGCTCGAGGGATGTATTGTTGGGTTCGGTTGATGTCGGTGAATTGGTCTGTTAATTCGGCCCAATTTTGGGTTCGTGGATCTTGTTGCTGCTTCGAGCCCAATAACAAACGAATGAGATTTTCGATGTTGGAGAAATCTATCCGGTCTTTTGGGCCTACTTTTCGGTGTTGGAAAATAGTGGCCCAATACGTATTGTACGTTTAGGACTGTCAATATTGAATTCGGATTCTAATGTAATGTAAGGGCTCATAAATAAATTTTTAAAAATGTTCCCATTCATCCCGTAAATTTTCAATTTATTCATATTGTTAATTTTATTCAGTAAACTTGAATATATTTTCATCCCTATAATTTTTATTAATGTGACAAATAAATTACTTTTTCAAAATTGGCAAATAGAACAGATTTTACAATTAGAGTGATTGAGATGGTTGAATTATTTGTAAAGAAATTGCAAAATTTTTATGTGGCGTTTTTAGATAACTCATTAATTTAATAATATTTAAATTTGATAAGTACTAATGTATCACTGAAATTGCATACTAAGTGTTACGTTAGCACTTGCAATTTATTTTACAAGTGAAAAATAAAATATATAAGATCTACATATTGAATTTGATACGGACCTTAATACAAATATAAATGAACAATCATCAGTTGAGATTAATTAACTTTAAAATGATGTAAGATATTTTGGTAGAAAAAGGTTAGAGGGAATATAATAACAATAACAATAACAACAACACATTTCGAGTTAAGTTTCACAATGTTTAATTATCAATTTAGTAACCTAGAACGATACTCGGGACGAATTTTTTTTTTCCCGGAACGAACACGTGAATTCTTTTATGCTACGTATATCAGATTATTGATGAAAATCCATTCGGAGCCCTGCAATTCTTGAATTCTTAAGGCACGAGTCCTTAATATAATTTTCACATTTATCTTAAACCAGTGAAAGTGGACCAAACGTTACCAATATTGGCTATTTGCCTCACCCATATGGCGATATTTGCGATTAGCCGATTAGTACCCGTATTTAGGAACATGTTGACCACCGCCTCTTCTCTTGTTTTGCACCCAAACCTCGCATTCAATCGCGCTCGCAGCTCGCACCGTCTGGTTTTCAAAATCCTCGTTCCCTCCTATATTTCCCCCCATTTTATTCGCCACCAATCATTTCCCCACCCATTTGTCCCTCTCTCGCTCCACTCTCGTCGCTCTCCTCCTCTCCTTCTCTCTCTCTAACCCTGATCTCCGACCATGAAGAAGCGACCGCTCTCTCTGAGACGAGGAATCCACATCAAAAACCACCATCGGTTCCTCCGGCCAGGTGCTCTTGCTCGGATCCGAGACAACAAGTTGATCTCCCTCTCCGTACAGAAATCTGCGCCGACTGATCTTATTTCACCACCTCCCTCTCCACCTCATCAGCAACCCTCTGCTGCCGACCGGGCGGATGGTTCCCTTTGCTTCCTTGGAAAGAGAGTGCATGGACCAATTTGCCCCCAGAGGAAGAAGCTATCCGCTTCCAAGTACGTGTTATTGGTACCATCATCTCCTAATTTACCAGATCCGGTTGTGGATCTGTTAGGATCTGATATGGTTGCTGCACATTGATTAACTTATTGTTTCCAGAGGGGAAGGTGTTGTGACGTGTGTAGATTTTATCAAACTATTAGGTTAGTTTTTTCTGCTCTTTCTTTTAATTCAGGAGGTCATGGGTGATGATTTTGCAGTTTGATGTAAATTACTGGTTATTTAGGTGAGCTAATTCAAAAGTTGAAGGCAATTGATTCTTCTGTTATTCATAAAATTTCTTCTCTATTTTGTTGACTAAAGGATTGCAATGCAAATAAAAAAAAAATCAGATGGATACGGACTTAGGAAGTGTAAAGGAGAATTCAGAGTTCATATGTGTTATACCCCAAACTAATTGCAATTTCTGTTCTCTTATTCCAAAGAAAAAGAAAAAGGAAATGAGGCAACGACATCATAAATGGTACTTCACCTTGCAAGCATAATTTCTGTGCCCTGTTCGATCAGAATCTATTGGCCCAAACTATACTTTCTTTAGTAGTTTGGAATTTTTGTCTTCTTCTTCATCTGATCATGTTCAAGTTTGATTGTATAGCCATGTATGAACTTTAGCATACTGCTTCCAGAATATCTGTGGCTCGAATCTGAAATTGGCGGAGGCGGCTGAAAAACAACTATCTGGTGCATGTATTCAACATCATAATATAAACAGATTTCAGCATTTCCGTGTTTCCTCCTCTCATGTTTTATTTCATTCTAACAATAACACCAGTTCTAGTAACTTAGGCTCTGATAATTTCCTGATGAATGACCCATTAACAAAATTCTAGCAACACACGCTGCATTTGATTATTTGCCAATGTGATATAATGCAGGGCCTCTATGTGCTCGAGGAGGACATCATGGGGAATTTATTTGGATTCTTGACTTTCACTGGTTGGCGCTTGACATTTTTATCCATTTGTTGAGTATTCAAACTTAACTCTAGCATATAAAGATGCATAATTTTGATTGTTGAAAATTTAATTGAAAAAAGGCGGCACAAACCTGATTCATTTTTTTTAAAGAAGGCAAATATTATCAGTTTCATTGAATGAAACATTAAATACAAAAAGAGTAAAACTAAGACTAACAGGCTAACTATCCTTAAAACTCATAGCCACCCTAAAAAGAAACCCTCAGAGAAGTGTGTCAGGTTTATTCAATGCTTCATTGAGCCTCCTAATTAGTCAATTTGTATATTGATAGCATCTGAAATTGCAGATTACTTGATGGCATCTCAGCCTCCTTTACATTATCGACACTCTTTGATAAATACAACCCTTACAGCCTACCCCAATCCACAGCATAGAAGCATACTACCTTCTAATGTAATTCAAGAAACAACAAAACATACCAACAGGCAACCAAGCCTCAAAAAACAAACCTGATTCATTTGGTTCACGTTAATCTTAGTGTTGAAGTGATCTAATGGCAATGGGATGAGAACGATGTACCAATACCATCCTTATTTCCCACCAAAGTTTAGATTATGTAGTGTTTTAAAAACAAAAATTGCGCACCAGTTAAGCAGTCAACAATGATGTCTCTGGATTTAGGTGGTGACACATTTGTAATTTATCTTAGAGCATCTCCAACGTCGATTTCTAACAAGTTTCTATTCTTACGTGTTAGTCCTTAATTTCGATTTCAACGATGGAGCAACGGTTTCTAATTTAGAAACCGAATCAAGAGTTTCTAATTTAGAAACTCGTTTTAATGGACATCTCAGATTAGAAACTGAATGATTTTAGGGATGGAGGAGATTTTCTCTTCTCTGAGTTTCTATAAAATTGTCATCGTTCTTTTCTCTCTTCTCTAGCTTCCTTCTCTTTTCTAATTTTTTCTACCGTCGATCACGCCGCTGTCCTCGTCAAGCTCGTCTCCTTCACGCCGTCATTGACATCCTTGTTCTCTGCCGCTCCTCTTTCTGTCGGTCTCCTTTTTTTTTGATTGGATTCGATTGTGCCGATCACTAGCGCATCTGTTCCTTTGACATTTTCATTCGATCGTGCCGATCAGCAGCTATTTTGACTGCTGTATGATTAATTGATGCCTTTTTTCCTTCTGTATTCAATTGTGTAAGTTCCACTTAAATTTGGGGTCGCTGATTTTTTTTTCTAATTTATAGTAAATTATTTTAGAAGCTGCAACCTAGATTGTAAAAATCTATTGATATTTTGTTACAGGTTATAGAGATAAACAAGGTTAGCAAGGTTAAGTATAAGCTTGATAATTGGTTCGGACTTTCAAGATATTAGGTGTGTATTATAAGAGGTTTATACAATATGTTTGAAATAAAATACTAAATATCCAATAGTCAATCTTTAAGCATAGCCAGTATTCCTGAAAATTAATTCTGACATCATTCTAACTATGGTCAGGTGACAATTTATAGGTTGATAAAGTTTTGTACTCATCAGTCATATATCCTCATAATTATGATTTTATCCCTCGTACACTTTGTGAAGGTGCCGACTCCATGGATGTTTTGGTCCTAATGCAGGTCAGTAAATTATTTCTTACAATTATATGCCACACTTCTCTCTCCATTTTTATCAAATATTTAGCTTTGCCCAAGAAAGGGAGGTTCCACATGACTAGTTGGGTGTCAATTGGCCCCTATTGATCCAATGTAGGCATAACAAGAACTTCTGCAATTGACCCTCAATTGTTCAGAACCTACCCAGTTTAGCTTTCATTAGTCCTTTGTTGGGCAATTAGCTTCTCTGTGCGCTAGATAACTCAATTTAGACTCCACCAGGCAAAAAATAAGCATCGAGTGTCCTCAATTATCTCAAATACCAACAACTCGGACCATTAGCTCCTTATTTATCGGATTAGTCCTCTCTTTGTCCTGAGATAGTGTTGTGAATGATACAGAGGATCACGAAAATATTCTCACAAATCAGTGATGATTTCTTTCTTCCATGAACGTGGTGCCAGCTATTGGATTAGATACAGGATTATTTGGTTTTCTAAAAATAAGAATAGAGCATATATGGCATGTATCTAGGCTGTAGCTAAAAACGTATTTTTTCTCTGATATAAAATCAGTTACAGGACAAAAACTCTGTATCATTGTAACAACAATTGAAAGGAATAAAATTGGGAGGGAAGGGAGTTTTTGGGAGTCTGTGTGTTTTATTTTTTCCTGTTCTAAGTTCTGAAATTCATTATGGTATCAGAGCAATAATAGGTTAGAGGTGCTGATTGCTGATGGCAATGCCGAAGGTGATCTAACATCTTTTTCCTATCTCTAGTTTCTCAATTCCTCTGATAATTTTCTCTCCCCTTCCGATAGTACTTATTTGCCAGTATTTTCAAAATAATGGCTGATAAGGTTTCTCTTTCACAACCACTCACCAATATCCTTCTTACTGGTACCAACTACTTACCATGATGTCGTGCAATTACAATTGCTCTTGGAGGACGATCCAAGTTAGGGCACATTGATGGTACCACAAAGAAGCCAGCAGGCGGTGATGAACTGACCGCTTGGCAAGCCAATGACCATCAGGTCATGTCATGGATCTTCAACTCCATGGAGCCACAGATCTATGAGATATTTGCATACTCAGATTCTGCTCAGACCTTGTGGGGCTCTCTGAAAGAGATGTTTGGACAAGTGAACAATGCATCTAGAGTCTTTGAACTCAAACAGAAACTCGCAACCACCAAGCAAAGTTCAGATCAGCCCTTCATAGAGCATCTTAGCAATTTGAAGAAGCAATTTGAAGAGCTCAATCAGTACCGACCCCCGGCATCAACAGTAGGTGAATATGTCAAAAGAGAAGAACAAGACAAGGTATTTCTTCTTCTAGCAAGTCTCACCTCTGAGTATGAAGAAGTGAAATGAGATATTCTGATGCGTGCTGAATTGCCTTCGTTCACTACTGTATGCTCTCTCATTCAAAGTGAAGAGACCCGAAAACGTGTCATGAACCCAGACAAAGTATTAGTTCCTGCAGCAAATACTGAAAATTCTGCACTGTATTCGAATTCTAATACAGGATGGAACAAAAATAAGGAGAAGAAGGGAAAGTTTAAATGTGAACATTGCCATCGAGATGGACATACCAAAGATCGGTGTTGGGTACTTCATCCCCATTTGAAACCGGCCAAAATGAAGAATGCAGAGGCAAAGACTGTTATGCATGCTGAGAAACCCACAGCTCCTGGCAACAACTTTCAAACTCAACTGAACCAATTGAGCCGCCAACTGCAAGCTCTCATGGAATCACATGCCAAAATCTCAGACGGTGCTGGTACCTCAGGATCAGCAAGTGCAGATATGGTCAAAACTGGATCAAATAGTGGTAATTGTTATGCTCTTTCCTCTGTTCAAAATTTCCAAATTGTAATTGATACAGGTGCAACTGACAATCTGTTTAGTTCAAAACGGTTTCTGATAAATTCCAGTCCAAAAACATCTTATTCTCATGTGACTGTTGCCAATGGCACCACAATACCCACTAAGGGAAGCGGAAACATAGAACTGTTTAACAGGAAAATTGATGGTGTAGTTGTACCAGATTTAAAGACAAACTTGCTCTCTATTAGTAAATGTACTAATCTTTGGAATTGCAATGTAATCTTCACTCCTCAGAAAGTAATGTTCCAGGACCGTGTTTCGGGGAAGAAGATTGGTGAATGTCATCTTAGTAATGGGCTATATGTAGTGAACTTGAAGCCTCATGTTTATTCAGTTACAACACAGAAGTCGGTTACTGCTCAAGTGTGGCACCAACGCTTAGGACATCCTTCTGATCGAGTGTTGCACAATTTGAACTTGTCTTTAAATTTTGATTCAAGTAGTTGTGATTCTTGTCATTTTGCCAAGCAACATAGATTGTCTTTTCCTGAACATTTTAATAAAACGAATGATCTATTCAATTTAGTGCACTCTGATGTTTGGGGAAATGCTCCCTTAGAATAAAAAGAAGGTTTTAAATATTTTGTCACTTTTATTGATGATAAAAGTCGTGCAACTTGGTTATACTTACTTAAATCTAAAAGAGAGGTGTACACTATCTTTCAAGATTTTTACAATATGGTACAAAACCAGTTCAATAAAACCATTAAGGTCTTGAGAACAGATAACGGTACAGAATACACAAATCATGAATTTCAAGGTTTTTTAAAACAAATGGGTATTGCTCATCAAACGTCTTGTGTTGGTACACCACAACAAAATGGCATTGCTGAACGGAAAAATAGGCACTTGTTGGAAGTCACCCGAGCCCTTTTATTTTCTGGAAATTTACCTAAAAACTATTGGGCTGATGCAATGCTCACCGGATGTTATTTGATTAACAGGTTACCCACTAGGGTCTTAAGCTTTAAAAGCCCTTTAGAGGTGTTATATAATCGTAAGGTTGACATCTCTCATTTAAGAATTATAGGTTGCATCTGTTATGTTCATTCACAGGATGGAGGAAAGTTAGACCCTCGATCACACAAGTGTGTATTTCTTGGATATTCCTCAAGCAAAAAGGGTTATAAATGCTTTGATCCAAACACTAAAAAGACCTATATTTCACGAGATGTAGAATTTGATGAAAATCATTTGTATTTTTCGAAGGAACTACAAGGTCAGGGGGAGCAATTGGATTTAAATCAGTTCGATGTTAACCCTGCACCTGTTCCAGTGGGTGGTGTCGAATCATGCATCAGAGAACATTATGATGTTGAGGATAATGTTGATCAAATAGATGAAAATGCAGTTCTAGAAGAGGAACCAGATAATGTTGAAAACATTCAAACGAGGAGATCTAAAAGGGAAGTGCGTCCTCCTAGTTGGCTGAGAGATTTTGTAACTTACTACACCATCGAGCATCCTATCCAGCAGCATGTAAGGTATGACAAAATTTCTGATAAATATTGAAATTTTTTGGTTACTGTTGAGGATAAAATTGAACCAGTGAGTTTTGAAGAGGCCAATAAAAGTAGTGTTTGGAAAAATGCCATGAAAGAAGAACTGATGGCTCTTGAGAAAAATAATACCTGGGAATTGGTAGAATTACCAAAGAATAAGAAACCTGTCGGTTGTAGGTGGATTTATAAAATTAAATTTAACAGTGATGGATCAATTGAGCGACATAAAGCAAGACTAGTTGCTAAAGGATTTACACAAACTTACGGGATAAATTATACAGAGACTTTTGCACCGGTCACCAAAATGAATACGGTTCGTACTGTCATGTCTATTGCTGTTAATCATGATTGGCCATTATTTCAAATGAATGTGAAAAATGCATTTCTCCATGGAGAACTAGAGGAAGAGGTCTACATGGAAGCCCCACCTGGTGTGACACTAAAAGAAGGTATGGCGTGCCGCCTAAAGAAGGCAATATACGGACTGAAACAATCTCCGCGGGCTTGGTACGGAAAGCTAAGCTCAGCACTAACCAAAATTGGCTATAAAAAGAGTGAAGCTGATTCTTCCATGTTCACTTCTGTCTCTAATAAAGGAATTGTCATTATTCTAATTTATGTGGATGATCTTGTCATTACAGGGAGTGACCAACATGGCATAGCAGCTCTCAAGAAATATTTGAGAACAGAATTTGACATAAAGGATCTCGGGTATTTAAGATACTTTTTAGGCATTGAAGTAGCACGGTCTCATAAAGGGTTATTTTTGTCACAAAGAAAGTATACATTGGATTTATTAAAAGAAACTGGAAAATTAGGAGTTAGACCATCTAATACTCCTATGAATTACAGTAAGAAGTGCAGTTCAGATGAAGATGTACTTCCAGATATTAGACAATTTCAACGCTTAGTTGGTAAATTAATTTATCTCACTATTACTAGACCTGACATAGCTTATTCTGTTAGTTTTGTGAGTCAATTTATGCAGAGACCAACAAAGCATCACATGGAGCTGGTTGATCAGATACTTAGATATCTGAAGGGAGCTCCTGGAAGAGGAATTCCAATGAAGAAGAATGGGCACGTTGACATAAGAGCTTATTCTGATGCTGACTGGGCAGGAAACCCGACAGACCGAAGATCGACAAGTGGCTATTGCACCTTTGTGGGAGGAAACTTGGTTACGTGGAAGAGCAAGAAGCAAGCCGTTGTTGCAAGATCCAGCGCAGAGGCAGAATATCAGACAATGGCAGCAATTACAAGTGAGATTGTTTGGCTGCAACTACTTCTCAAGGAATTGGGTTTCGACATGAGTGGCAAACCAACCAAACTGTATTGTGATAACCAAGCAGCCATCCATATTGCTTCAAATCCAGTTTTTCATGAGAGGACTAAATATATCGAAGTGGCATGTCACTTTGTACGAGAAAAACTGCTAGATAAAACTATTGAAACACCTTTCATTCGCAGTAGAGATCAGCTGGCTGACATATTCACCAAAGCGCTATCAAAGGGAGTCTTCTGCAAGCTGATGAGCAAGTTGACCTCAGATTCTATCTTTGGTACAACTTGAGGGGGAGTGTTGTGAATGATACAGAGGATCACGAAAATATTCTCACAAATCAGTGATGATTTCTTTCTTCCATGAATGTGGTGCCAGCTATTAGATTAGATACAGGATTATTTGGTTTTCTAAAAATAAGAATAGAGCATATATGGCATGTATCTAGGCTGTAGCTAAAAACGTGTTTTTTCTCTGATATAAAATCAGTTACAGGACAAAAACTCTGTATCATTGTAACAACAATTGAAAGGAATAAAATTGAGAGGGAAGGGAGTTTTTGGGAGTGTGTGTTTTATTTTTTCCTGTTCTAAGTTCTAAAATTCATTAGATAGCATAGTCAATTACTAGGTTCTTATGCTAGTTTATTGTATTACACGATAACATGGCTCAAGCACTTGGCATCTGTCTTCGACTTCTAGAAGGCACCAAGTCTTCTGATAGTGTTCAGAAGAAAATTGACTTGAAAATATATTCTTAATTCATGAAACTTAACTTGTCTATGATATTGAAACCTTCTTATATGTTATTTTTGTTCAGCACTGCTGCTGTCACCTTCATACAAGCAATTGCACTGGTGTTTTTGCAGTTGCAGTTGCTGTTGCTGAGTCCCTTCCCTCTGGTAAAGCAGCAGCAACAAATCTTCTCTCGTGTGGGTTCTGTCAGTGATAGTGTTATATGCAGTTTCCATCTTTGTTTAGCAAAATTTGAATTGTACAATTTATATTTCATATGAATTATATATTATTGGTTGAACTATCTGTGTGTTTGCTTTTTAATTTTTTTTCCCTTCAACTCACCATAGCATCATTGATATTTGGTGCAAGTGTGAGATGCGCGCGAGTGAAAATAAATTGGCGCAATAATGATGTTGAGCTATTTAGATAATTTAAGAAATCGACTCGTTTCTAAACCGACGTGACAGCAATAAAAATTTGGAAACCGCTCCAGCGCTAGAGATGCTCTTAGTACCAGCTAGGATTCCTAACTTCTCGGAACAGGAGTGTGTTTATGTGTGTGTGAGAGAGATGGGTCAGAAAATGCAAAAGGGAATGCAATTTAATTACTTGATCATTTAAGGGCCGTTCTTCTTTTGTGCCGGCCTCTATCTAATTGGGCCCTGCAGTGTTCTTTCGGCACCATTAGTTGGAATTAAAGAAACTGTTAAATTTTTTAAACCTTTCCATTTTTTTTTCCTTCGTTCACCATAAACCTTGGTGGGTATTCATAAATTCTTCTATCCTTATTTGAAAAAATAATCAAGGAATATAAAGTGATTTTGGGACTATAAAGAAAGATGATTGCATTTCTGTATTTAAACATATATTTTGAACCTTGCATCTAAATTTTACATTAATATATTTTTTATTATTGAGTGTTTTTTCTTGAGGAAAATATTTTATCATTAAGTGATGAGTTATCAATTTATAATTTCACATGATGTCACACATTAATAACCATGGATAACACGTAGCGAGCAATTCAATACGTGGAAGACTAAGACGTAAAGTGTCGAGAGTGACTGAGGCGGCATGCTGGTATAATTTGGAGTTACTTTATTTTTCGAGATAAACGTTATCTTCCATAAACACTTTATGAATAAAGAAAAATATATATTTTATTTTTTTCCTTCTAAGTTTGTTATTTCCATGTACAATTATGAAAGCTAAAACACAATATCATTTTGAAATAATATTTTTTTGGACAGAGATGTATCTCGTGGGTACGATTACATTATAATTTCAGATTTTATTATAAATAATTATTAATAAATTAATATTATTAATAATAAGAGTGAGAACGGTAAAAGTTTAAAAATACGAACCACAACGCGCCACTGCCAGTGGCGTCTTTCACAAACGCGCCACTGCCAGTGGCGTCTTTCACAAACGCGCCACTAGCAGTGGCGCGTTTCCTCAGACCACGCTAGTGGCAGTGGCGCCTATCTTTGCTATAAATACAGCTCACCGCGGTTCATTTCTCACAACCACAAAAACAACAAACATCCAATTCCAACAAACATCCATTTTTCTTCAAAATGTTACCGGATTTAAATTATAATCCCGATAAAGAAAATTATACTGCAGAACAACCGAGCGGCAGTAAATTTTTGACGGGAATATTTCCAAACCAGAATGAAACCAATTCCTATCAAACCCACAATCAAACCAATTCCTATCAAACATACGATCAAACCAATTCCTATCCAACCCACGATCAAACCAATTTCTATCCAACCCACGATCAAACCAATTCCTATCAAACCTACGATCAAACCAATTCCTATCAAACCTACGATCAAACCAATTCTTATCAAAGCTACGATCAAACAAATTCCTATCAAACCTACGATCAAACCAATTCTTATCAAACCTACGATCAAACCAATTCCTATCCTACCTACGATCAAACCAATTTATATCCGTATCTAGCTATTTACAGTAACAATATAATTTATCAACAACCAAACCCAGCGGTGCCACTATATAATTTTTTTGGCGGTAGTAGTAGTACTACGTCTGGCTGTAATTTAGCTGATAATATTGATGACAGAAGTAGTGTTGATCCAACGATAATGGAATTAAGTGATGATCAGGATGAGCAAGATGATGGCGGTCCGTATTATTCAAATGAAGAAGAAATATGAGAGGATTACACTGACTAGTCGGATTTTTCAATCAATGAATCTGAAGATGAGGAAATTCAGAGATGCGATACCATATTGTTAGTTACCGGACGAACTGAGAGACACCATCCCGTAGAAGCGTTAAATAATTTTGAGATGTTTGACCGTTTAGGCGCGAATGAATATCTTTTAGGACTCGATGATGAGTTAGCTAAAAATAGAATATTTGCTTCTAAATCGGCTTTAAATTGGGTAATTTGTGATTGGAGTGTTAGGAAAAACGTTCAATGTTGGGTACAAGAAAGTTATAAAACACGACTTATTATGAAATGCAAAGAAGGTAGTTGTCCTTAGAGATTATACGCTAGACCTGAAGAGGGCTCGACCACATGGAGGATCATCACAAATAAAAACCCCCACAACTGTAGAAGACCACCAGCAAACCGCAAACACTTACAACTCACATCTAATTTGATTGCAGGATGTGTTCGACAATATTTAAAGAATGATCTTTCTCTAACAGTTCAACAAATCGGTATGATTATAGAAACAAAATATCCCGGTGTGGCACTGACGTACGATAAACTTTGGTGTGGCCGAGAAAGAGCAATTGAACAATTATTTGACACTTGGGAAGGATCATATACATTGCTTCCACAGATATTGGAGGCGATTGCTCGGACTACTCCAGGTATAAAATTTAAATTATTGACGTGTGATACTTCGGATAATAATGTAAAAATGTTTAAATCCATAGTTTGGGCTTATGGACCGTGTATTGCAGCGTTTAAACATTTAAGCCCCGTTATAACCATTGACGCTGGATTCTTATCGGGCCGTTATAAGGGTAGATTATTGATGGCGTGTGGATACGATGCAGAGAATAAAATCATTCCTCTAGCATTTGGAATCGTGAATGCAGAAAATATGGACAATTAGGGTTGGTTCATGCGATGGGTCCGTAATGAAGTGATCCAATGTAATATGAAAATATGTGTTATATCCGACCGTCATAGGGGAATAAAGGAAGTTTTTGAGCGACCACATTTGGGATGGTCTGTACAACATGGAGAGGCGGTACACCGGTATTGCATGCAACACGTCGCAGAGAATTTATATAAGGAAGCCGGAAAAACTGGAAAGAAAGAAGATAATCTCAGAGATGATTTCCGAAGAAGACTAGCGAACAAAAAGAAACCGCGTCGTTTCGTAGAAAGATGGCAAATTTTGAGGAAATCAAATAGAAAAACTTATGATTTTTTAAAAAAAGTCGGCAGAAGATTAGAAAATGATGATAAAGAACCTCCTAATTTTGCTTCGTTGGCACAAATGTATGATGGAGGACATCGATGGGGTATAATGACAAATAATGGTTCTGAAGTTCTGAATAGCGTCTTCAGAGTTGAACGAACTTTACCGATTACAGCAATTGTGGAGGGAACATGGTATAAATGTGCTAAATGGTTCGATAAGAGGGAAATGAAAGCAATGAACATGTATAGAGCATGCAAGCAATGACAAAAAAAATTGATGACATCTTGGCAAAACGTGACGACAAAGCAGGTTCGTGTTGATATTATTTTACTATATTTTATAAAATTTTGAACATATCGTGATACCTTTTGTATTTGTTTCAATAATTACAGCTCGTATGAACGTAATTCCACTCGGAACTGCTCGAGGAGAATATGAGGTTCATGTGCTTAGTGAGAGGATCGAGAGTGGAGGGTATGGACCGTTCAAGTACAGTGTTACAATTTCGAGTGAACGACGCACTCGAGATGACCCATAATTGTCGGAACCGCACTGCACGTGTGATTGTCAAAAACCTCAACTGACTGGGATACCCTGCTCTCACGTAATTGCTGTATGCCAACATAGAAACTTTGATGTGTACGGTTTCATAGATGAGCGATACAATACAGCTCACCTACTGAATACTTGGTCCGGACAATTTCATTGTTACGGTGATCAACAAGTTTGGCCGCCATATCTTGGAAAAACTATAATACCAGATAAAGAACTAATAAAAATTGGTCGGCGTGCGAAGGTTAGATGTCGAATGGTAATGAATGAGATGGAGGGCAGGATACGGGGTCGAGGTAGAACGAGAAATATACAGTCTTCTGAAGGTGGGTCATCTCGAAGAGATGAAATGAGTCGTGACCCACTTCCAATGGATACATTACAATCAGGACGGCATAGGAGTAGGGCTTCAAGTCCCACAACAAATAGAAGAACCCAAACTTCTCAAAATACTTTACAATCATTGAGACACTCAACTAGTTATGATCCAAGAGATAACAACAGAATAACTCAAACTTCTCGAGATGTCTTGCAATCAGCGAGACACACAACTAGTTATGATCCAAGAGATAATAACAGAATAACTCAAACTCCTCGAGATGGCTTGCAATCAATGAGATTCTCAACTGGTTATGATCAAGAAAGACAAGCTGTCAATGCTTCAACTAGGGGTGCTAGAGGAAATAATTATGGAGGTAGAATCTTAAATTTTTTCGCACGGAGGAAAAAAAATGATGTATATTTTATATTTTCGTACTAGATGTGTGTTGTATTTAAGCAAGTGTATGTTGTATTTAAGCAGAAACTCCATAATAAAATATAACCACAATAAAATAAATAACACAACAATAAAAAAACAACATAGAAACTCCATAATAAAATAATTCAAAAAAAAACAATATCCAT
Source organism: Schoenoplectus triqueter (assembly GCA_964058805.1). NCBI lineage: Eukaryota > Viridiplantae > Streptophyta > Magnoliopsida > Poales > Cyperaceae > Schoenoplectus > Schoenoplectus triqueter. The sequence goes on along the minus strand of CAXKVV010000895.1, from coordinate 1,580 downwards.
AATAAAAAAATAACATATAAAAAAACAACATATAAACTACTCCTGACGACGCTTAACATATCGACGTGCTCTCGGACGTGTCTGTAAAAATAAAGACGGTATATCAGTGAGCTGATTATTTTTTTTAAATAATTAATATTGACTAAGTTGTAGAACAAACAACTAACCATGCTAGGTGTATATCGAGGAGGTGGATGAACGTCACACTGCTCCCGACCATGAGCAATTGGAGTGAAATCTCGTGTCTGTGTAGGCTCTGCAGCATCATCCTGAATATGCGATGACTCTCCAGGCCCGGAAGGATAACCATACTGGGCTGAATCATAATGTTGGCCGTACTGCGGATCCCATTGCTGGTCATACTGCGGTACATGATCCATCGGTATCTGATGGGTCTGTGAGAAATGCTGAGTGCCGAATGGATCTGAGAACTATGCACCCGATGGATCGGGAATCTCAACAGACAACCTAGCAATAATTTCGTTCCAATCGTAGTTCTCTGGCATCTGTTAATATAGTTCAAATCATTTAAATTATGCTATTAATACAGTTCAAATCATTTAAATCAAGGTATACAGTACTTACGTTGTCGAGAAGAGACGTGAAGTCAGCATTCTCATAGGGGAAATATGAGGGATGAGTAGTGGATGGAGTCGGTGCAGTCTCAATATCACCCGTCGAATCCGGAATAGCATCAATATCCGTGGGTAATCCCGCCGCCGTAAGAAACTCGTCCATCTTATGAGGCATGACTGCATCCTCAAAATACCCCTTGCAATCGGCGAGCGAAATCTTGCCAAACTGTCTCCATCCCCTAGTGATTGCCCATCGGACCGCCTTCAGTTCACTCTTTGTAACTCTAGCGATCTGTTATACAATGATTACATACATATATTACTTATTACCGAATAGTGCATATAGATATATAAATTTTATAAATTTTAATATACCGTACGCTGTCTGTGAGGTACGTGAGGAATGTAGCCGATGTCAGGGATCTGCGCTGCTGAAGGTATAGGAGGTACGCCATCACTCGGATCAAGTGGAGCGCTAGCGGCTCCATAGAAATCATACCACTGTCGATACCTCATATAGTCCTCCGCATTCCACTCTTCTTCATCCGGATCTCGTGGAGGAAGCTCATCCCATATGTCTACATACGCCTGATGATGTTGTCTCCAGTTAATATTTTTTTTCTTGAATCCAAGCGCAGATAATTTCTGATACTCCTCCAGAAATGTCTGTAAAATTAGTTAGTATAATTGTGCAAATAGTTAGTATAAGAAATAATAAATATAAAAATTATAAATTTTTAGTATATATGGTAGAATACCTCGGGAAGTGGAGGCGGTACTGACTGAATTAAGCCGAACTGTCGCCTCACCCGATCCGGATAGTACCACTATACTATCAGAAAGTAAATAAGTGGAAGCCGACAAGTATACGAGTCCATAGAGTCATCTATGCATGTCGGCAATAAGTGACAAACCGACTCGTACGGCCTCCAATTGACATGCGTGTGCGGTAACATAATCAGCTGATCTCTCACGTACTTCACACCAACGTGTGACGGATTGAGA
>CAXKVV010000894.1:0-31615 GCA_964058805.1 Schoenoplectus triqueter | reverse complement strand
TGGATAAAATACAAGGGACAAAGATGTTTTATCGATTCCTAACTGTTTTTCCTTAGAAACCGTAGAAATCTTCTGGTCCTCCAAAAAAAATCCCAAGGGCTTGAGAAAATATTTGTCGTAATTTGACGTAATTTGAAAATCCCAAGGACTTGAGAAGAAATCAAAGAACCCTCGGATCTGTGAATTTGACGTAATTTGAAAGGTATCATTATTTTTCTATTAAATTCAAATTTAATTACTTTAATTTTAATTGTTTATTATAGTGGGAAATGACCATGTGCCATTAATATTCAGAAATGTTGAACAAATCAAAATGGTTTGTTATTTGTCGGAAATATTGTAATGGATCCAAATTAGACCAAAAATTTTGAAAAAAAAATCAAAATAATATCAAATTAGACAAAATTTGTTGGAAAACCATAATGGAGCAAAAAAAAATGCAAATTAAAACAAAAATGTCGATAAAATGGCAATGGTACCAAATTGTACCAAATTGAGCCCAAGTTATGCCTATTTTGTAATATTATTGTAGATGGAGTATACACAAATGTTATTTGTATTGGTAGAGTACCATAGTTCTTCACAAATCGAGGATCAACCGAACAATTCATTACGAATCAATGCACACAGATGGGGGATTCCTTATAATGATCAGATTATCGATTATATGTTGTGACTTAGGTTGTACCAAATATCGTCTATGGGTGACTAAAATATCAACAAAGTGTTGAATTCTTCACTTGTCCAACGGTGAAGACCAAAGATGAATACAATTCATCTACTAATTGCTTCGAATTTATACAATATGATATATCTTAATTGTGTTAAAAATGTGACTTAATCATACTAATTATGTCTTAATCATACTTTATTATAAAAAGTTATAGAAAATTCAAAAAAATGATAAAATTGTCAGAAAATGAAAATAAATTATTTTTAATATCAACAATTTTCTAAATTATTTTTTTTTCAAAATTGGAAAGTCATAAAATTCAGAAAAACAAAAAATGATAAAAATACCAAAAAAATATAGACATTTGTTTAAAAAATGAAATTTGTGAATTATCCACCATTTTTTAGGTTTGGAATTAGTTATCTTGCAGAATTACTAATTAGTATAATTTAAAAAAACTGAAAACAAAATATTTAAATTAAAAATTATAATTTTTCTTTAGTCCTTAAAAATAGTCGGGGTGTGAAAAGTAGTATATATATTATATTCTTCATAGTTGTGTATATATAATTTTGAGACTAATTTAAAAGATATATCGTGTCGCTCTTGAATCACACCATTCTTCAAAGTTGTGGTGATAACTTTTTAGAAAAAAAATGAATGTAAATATCAAGTGAATGACAGAGTCCTAGAATTAAATGATAATAATAGCAGACCCGGGCGGGACAGCTGGGTTGGGTGCACTTTGATAAACAGCTACGACAGAGAAGTGACCACTAGCACTCTCTCTAGCTGGAGCTGATGCTGGTGCAGTAGCAGTACTCAGTAGGCTGTCATCTGTCAGATTCTCCCTGCGCAGACCACGTGCAGCAGTGGCACAGTTCTCGAAACTCAGACCTCGTCACAGTTACCTATAATACCAACCATCGATTTTGATAAAAATATTTGATACAAAAATAAGAGCTGTTGGATTGGAAACTTATTATTTAAATAAAAATTTCGTTTTCTTACTCTCACGCTGTTATTCTAATTGACCCGTTATAAAAACACAGATTTTTTTGTAAATAAAAAAAAATATGAGTATTTTTTTGTGATAATAATCTAAATCGAGTTTGAAACTCAGTCTTAGATACTGGATTGAATTTCAGACTCAATCCTAAGTATTTTTTTTTTATATTTTTCTTGTTTATTTATAGTTAAAAATCAGCACAAAGCATTTTTCTTGTTTATTAATAGATTGAAGTACCTATAAAATTATTATTAATATACAACATCGTATTATTCAACTAAGACATCATGAGTTATCAGTACGTAGTAGTATTATAAGTCATTCCGAAAATATAAGAAGATACAGAGGTGGACCGAGTCTAACATGAGAAAAAATAATAATTCTTTTGAAGAAATAAAATATACCTAAAGAACTAATTTTGAATAAGAGTGTCTAAAAGACGGCGATCCAAGTATTAGAAATATGATGTAGGAGTTAGTTTCTAACAGTAAAGTATAAACTTTATATTCTTAAATTTATTAAGACTTTATGTTTCTAGATTCTAAAATTTTAGAATTAAAATTTAAGATTTAAAAGTATATTTGTAGTATAAATTTAATTTAATCATTGTTATTAGGACTATCATTATCATAATATCATAATAGATGTCTATAGAATTATTATAGATATTTATATTATTATTAGTACTATCATCATCATCATTATTTTTAGTATCATCATCATTATTTTCATTATTATCATCATTATTATTATTATTTTCTGATCATAATATAGCATCGTATTACTGTAAAGAACGGTGCCAATTTCTATACCATCCTTCCGTACACCATGAAGGCAATTGCAGCAATGACATACTAGTATCATCTTTAATTTTTCATGTTCAATGCTGTCTATTTAAAAAAAATATAATAATAATTTGAAAGCTTTTATCCGCTTCAGGATTTACAAATTGACTTGCAAGATCAGACTAACATGAGTTTGCAAGTAGTTATCACTTCTCAGACAAAATGTAAAAGATAGATAAAATTGCTACGAATTGATATCACCAAGACCAAAATGAACTTTTTAAACATTGATAGTTAAAGAAAAATTTTAATAAAAATTAATTGTGAAAAAAATCGAAATGAGCAAATTTACCTTAAATTAGTAGCTATAGTGAACGGTTTCAACCTCAAATTGATGATAGCCAACATGAAACAAGAGGTGTTGGAAGTTAAATAGTTTTAACTTTTAATTGGAGATATCAGATATCCGTATTTTTTTTCCCAGAAATTTCTGGAATATTCCACACTATGTTTATTTCTTTTATTATTATATTATGTCCACTAGTTCTTTGTAATCCGCCATCCTTGCACCAATTATTTCTTCAGCTTTTTTTTTTCTTTTTGCCAAATTATCTTCAAGCTGTGCTAGCATTAATTTATTCCAAGAATGGAGATGACCGCGGGATGGTGATGGGACCAGATCTGCTGTCGCGCAGCACGGTGCGGCGCAGCACATTCTCCGTTTGATCACTTCGAGATTCGTGCTAACTCGAATTTTAAAGTACTAACGCGAATCTCGAAGTGATCGAACGGAGCACGTGCTGCGCCGCACCGTGCCGCTCGACAGTGGATCCGGGCCCGGATGGTGATAGCAGAGAAATAATCTAATATATAAGAAAAAAAAAAGGCAGTCTGGAATCTAGCTAGAGCACTAGACCGGGTACAAATATATAGGCCGGCTGACAAGCTAATAGCCTAATATGCTTCGACTTTAGAATTTATTTCGTGTCTAATTTTCTATCCTGGATCCTTATGCTGCTATAAAATATTATGATACCTTCGCTATCATAATTTTTCAACGATCCAAATTAAAGTCGACGCTTCATATTTTAGATATAAAGGTGATGTTTTTTTGGGTCCCATAATTCATAACACAAAAAGATATAGTATATATGCTATCATAGATATATAACTATAATAGTGAATACATTTCTCTCTTTCCTCATCCTTCAAATATTTCACAATAATGTTATTTATTTAAACTTTTTAACACCTCTATTTTTTAAACATAAAGGGTCCGTTTGGTAAATTAAGGAATAGTTTTGGAAGAGTGGTAATTTTGGAAGAGTGATAGAATAATATTTATTTTGGAAGAGTGGTAGAAGAGTGGTATTCTTGACTATTCAGAAGAGCAAAAATATGTATGCATTCAGGCAATAAACTTTTAACGGTCCGAGTGCAGATATTCATAATAACTTGTGAGCTCATATATTATATGAGATAGATTATTATGAAAATATTTATATATTCAGCCGATTTGCAAACACATAAAAAATATATTTTAAAATCTCAAAATTTTTAATTTATGATTTTTATTAAATTTTTCATATGAAAAACTTAAGGAATACAAAAATTTGGAGCATTTTGAGTTTTTTAAACTATTCTTTTGAATTTTTGAAAAAATAACACTAAAAATAATAATAAATATTCAATGTTTGTGTTGTTTTTTTCAAAAATTTAAAAGATTGACTTAATAAACTCAAAATACTCTAAATTTTTATATCTTACGAGGTTTTCATATGAAGAATTGAATGAAAATCATAAATTAAAAATTTTGAGATATTAAAATATATTTTTTTGACGTGTTTGCATATCGGTTGAAATACAAACGTTTTCACAATAGCCTATCTATTTTGAAAATAAGACTATTGTTATTAAAAGTTTGGGACAATATTATAAGTATAAAATATTTGTAAAATAAGGATAGGCAAAAAAATCACGACATTACTCATATGCGCATGTTAGCAAGCATCAGTATTGCAATGAATTAGCAGCTGGCTTGAGCTTAATTAAAACATATACTTCATATCGTGTTGGGTTAGTATTATTTCGTTAATTCAATATTCTATATGAATTTAGTGAATATTTCGAGGGTGAGCTTACTGTTTTCCAATAAAAAATCTTCATTTTTTTATTACGCATTTATAATCTATGCACACCGCATCTAAGAGGTATGATTAATCTTAATTCACCAAAAAAATCATTTTATGAATTACGAACATTTTATACATATGAGAATAAGAGTTTTTTTTTATATCAAAATCACATGAGCATGCATATATCTAAGAGGTATGATTAATCTTAATTCACCAAGGGAATTAGGATTAGGTGGGGCAAAATTATAATTATAATATAATTTCATTTTATAAAGGGGTAAAAAATATTTGTATTTCAAAATATATAAAATTTAAAGGATTAAAATATATATATAGTTTACTTTATGGGGGAGTCTAGGCTCAAATTCATATTCCTTGCGGAGCTAATAAAGTACCGTAATTTTTTTTTTTTTGAATCGTCCGATCAGTGATCAATATTTTTAATTTAATAATCTTCCTACATCAAAAAAATATGTTTATATTTCTTTATAACCATTCAGATTAAATCGTGCTTTCCAAATTACCCATGCAGAGTTGGAGATAATTTTCTCCTCCGCTTGGTTTGGTTCTGCCACTGCTCATACCCTTCAACGCCTCGAGTGTTTGTATCTCATCGGAAATGTGTTTGTACTTGATTAATTAGATGAATTAATATTTGTCTCTGTTACCCATATACGTCTAATAACATAGCAAACATGTAGGGTCTGTTTGGCAAATTAAGGAATAACTTTGGAAGAGTGGTAATTTTGAAAGAGTGATAGAATAATATTTTTTTTAGAAGTGTGGTATTCTTGACTATTCGGAAGAGCGAAAATATCGTTTGGCAGTTGTTACTCAGAATAGTTAAAATATAAATAATTATGATACTAATGATGATGATGATAATAATAATCATAATAGTAAGATAATAATAATAATAAAGTAATAAAAAATAATCATAATAAATAATAATATTATAATAGTAATATAATAAAAATATAAACATAATCATAATATAATAATATAATAATAAAAAATTATAATTACAATCATAATTATAATAATATAATAATAAATAATCATAATTATAATAATATAATAATCATGATAATAATAATTATAGTCATAATCATAATAATATAACCATAATTATAATCATAATAATATAATAATGAAAATATAATCATAATCATAAAAATAATTATAAATAATAATAATAATAATAATACTAATAAATTAATCATAACTATAATCAACATATAATAATATAATATAACATAATAAAATAATAATAAAGTAATAAAAAATAATCATAATAGATAATAATATTATAATAGTAATCTATACTATTATATAAAGCATCTAAGAATTGGAGGGTCCATTTTTTGTCATTGTAAATTTTTATTATACCCATTTTATCCCTCAATTAGACGGATAATATTTATTGTTGATTGATCGAACGTATGTGATCGCGTCCATTGATCCCCTCTTTCTCTCCATTTCTTTCCCTTATATACTATTATTTCAATAATTTTTGTTTTTTATTTAGCAACTTTGTACATATTTGGTAAGGAATTAATGGTGATAATATATGTTAGAATAATTTACTTTTCTTGCCATAAAAATCATGAATCATTAAGTCATATTGTGCAAAAATCTCATCCAAGATTAAATATAGTCTTTATTATATGTTTTCTCTATAATTTGGTGAATTTATAATTTAATATTAGATAAATGTGAATTTTTTTATCTTATAATATTTTAATGTTTAAATAAAAAATTCTGCTGCAACGCGCGGGTATATAGCTAGTTTAATAAAAATATAAACATAATCATAATATAGTAATATAATAATAAAAAAATTATAATTACAATCATAATTATAATAATATAATAATAATAAGTAATCATAATTTTAATAATATAATTATAATATAATAATCATAATCATAATAATATAATAATAAAAATATAATCATAATCATAAAAATAATTATAAATAATTATAATAATATAATAATAAATTAATCATCACTATAATAAATATATAATAATATAATACAACATAATAAAATAATAATAAATAATCATAATCATCATAATATAATAATATAATAATAAATAATCTTGATCATAATAATATAATAATAAAATAATTATATTTATATTCATAATATAATAATATAATATTAAAATTATATTTATAATAATAATAAATAATATAATAATACTAATGGTAACAATAATATAATAACAATAATGATAATAATAATTTAATAATAATAATAAATAATAATCATAATATTAATATAATAATAAATTATAATCATAAATATAATATAATAATATAATAATACTAAATCTTAATCTTAATCATAATATAATATAATCAAACAATAATTGCTATTCATAATATAATATAATCAAACAATAATCGTTATTCCGACGAGAGCTAATCCGGCATTCCACAATAATCGCTATACCGGATTAGCACTATTCCACACTCTTCTACTTAGTCTAAAATTCGTTTGGCAAATTAATTCATCAGAATAGCTATTCTATTCTAACTTTTTGCTATTCCAATGGATGCCAAACGGACCCGTATTGGATACGTATTTGATACGGTATGGACGCGTATGCCACTTGACATATCTGATTATTTTAATCAATTTGACTGTCAAATTCAGTCAAGATACGTCCCGAACTCCCGATACACATCCAATGCATTTCTGATATGGTCTGATGCGCCAATATGAGCTGCAGCACGTCTGTACCATAGCCATTCCATCCTCTGGTAAAGGGGCGACGTTGTTTTTTTTTTTTTTAAATTCTAGTTGCGCATAGTTTGTCCATAAAATAAATTTTGTAAATTATGAAAAGAAAAACTTTTTCCCCGACATTTTCTCCTGACTCTGCACACAACATTCATCATATATATAGGAGTGCAAATGGATAAAATACGGTCGGATTGACAATAATATTATCTTCTATAATAGATATTATATATTTAGTATTCGCTTATGGATTAATAAAATTATATCCATACTATTTTCTGTGTGGATATTCATACGGATATCCGTATATAATTTACCGAATATGAATCAAATATGATAGAATATATTTGTATAAACTTACACCCTACTCATCCAGCATTAGGATTTCAAGGTTATAAAATGCATATTTCAATATTCATGTAGTTGATCACTGCATAGCGCATATGCGACATGCGGATGCATATGTGATTCAATATGCGGATATGTATTCTAAAAAAATCTTATAATATTTAAATCAATCATTTATTTTTGAAGAATTTTAATGTAAAATAAGAAAATATAATAAGATATTAATATAATTTTAAATATTATGCATAAAAAATATCATATAATTAAATTTATAACCTTAATACGATAAATATTTTAAAAAATAAAGCACATTGTTGAATATACGAATGCATATTCTTATATATACGGCATCGCACCGTATAAGTATAAACAGACCGCATATGCGATTATGCGGCCGTATTTTAAAATAATGGGATTTCCAATACTCTGTTGCCTGCTGGTACCGAAATTCTTGATCTCTATTTAATTTCTTGGGTCCCAACAAGAAATTGAGTCCGACATAATTGTTTTTTCCCCAAACATTTATGTACGTATGGTGGGTTTCACAGGGAGAATCTGTCCAATTCCCCAATCCCAAAAAATAGTATGGAATTGGAATAATAGCTAAAATAATAGTATGAAACCCTAATCCCCCAGTCCGACATAATTGTTTTATTAATTGGATGAAAGAATGAGTTAATGAGAATAATTATTAATTTAAAATTTGAAGTAGTAGCTAAAATATTTTTTTTTATGGTAGAATAGTCACTAATTTAATTTATTTGAAAAATTATTTTTCATTCAGACATAAAATAGCAAATTAGAATAGTAGTTGATCCAAAAAGTGTTATTATTCACCCATCCAAATATAATAATAAAATTAAAATAACTCATCCAATTATAATTCTCACTGATATTTTAATATAATAATAAAAAATAATTATCACTCTCAGTGACATCTTCTCTTAAATGCGCTAGTATAATTGACATGTTTCTTTGAGTGTGCCACTGAGAGTGTCGTCTTTTTTTAGTATGTCAGTGCAAGTGGTGTATTTTTTTTCTTACAAATAGATGAGTGTGTCACTGTCATAGCATATTGGAGAGATATTTGGAGAGCAAGGGCCACACCCTATCTTTCTTTGTTCCGCCGAGGAGAGAGAAGGAAATGAGAAAAACCAAGAAAGGAGGAAAAAGAGAAAAAGGAAGAAAAAGAAAAAGAGAAAAAAGTTATGTTTAAATACTTTTAATTATTAATAGTTATAGTTGCAGTTATAATAATTTGGTATTTATTTGAATGAGTATTATAATATTAAATCTGAATCTAGTTTGTAACTGAACCTGAATTTGATTTTGATAAAAAAATTTAAACCTGAATATGATATTTACCTAAATATGAATATTATTATTTTTATTTTAAATCTGAATCTTATGACATCATCTTTAGCATCGATTGTTAGTAAAAATAATTAAAAAAAGATCTTTAAAATAAGGTTTTAATTAATAACTGACTCTAAAGATATTCTTTAGAACTGATTTTTAACTAAAAATCATTTCTAAAAATCTTCTCAAATTCGTTACTCATGAAGACATTTATCATCTGTTGCTAAAACTTTTAGCAACCCTCACTTTAAAGCCGATTGTATAATTGGTGCTAAATTCTTTATATAATCAAGAGATTCTAATTTTTTTTTCTAATATTGTGTGTGTGTATATATAAGGCTAAGATTGCATTGTTATTTTTACTCAGGTAAAGATCTAAGCAACCATTTTACTATTCATTACAGCAAATAATAAGTTTATTCCTTTATCTTTTTAAAAGATAGAATAATAATTCTTTTTATCTCTATTCGCATCTACCAATCCAATCACTCTATTTTTATACAATTTTTTGAATTACTCTTTGCATAAAGGTGATAAAATCCAAAACCGACCCTAACCATCCGGATTTGAGCACAACGTGATTGGATTATTATAAAAAGATAAATTGACCTGCCTGACTATAAAAAAGTTAAATTTACCCTATCTGATCTTATTCGAGGTGATTTCTTTCTGAAAGTCACATTAACCCAACACGTCCGGTTACCAGCTCTATCTTTGCACCATCCAATTTTACCTGAATTGTTGAAGTTTAAATAGTTCAACAGTTATTTAAAACTATTCATTAACTAAATATATTTTTTACAAAATGAAAAATACAAAAGATTTCACATGATTTAGAATGGGTTGTTTATTTTTTACATGCTATAGCAAGGTTGAGAATTTTTTTCGGGCCAGATTACAAGGTTCGAAAAAAACTCAGGTCTCAAGTTTTCTTTTTTTGCACTAAATTGAGCGGGTGTGAGCTGGTCTGAATTTTTAACTCGGACTAGGATCTGAACCATTTTTTTTTACTCGGGCTAGCCCCCAACATATATTCGGAACAAATTTCTTTAGTCCCGTATGAAAAAATTATAAAAGCTGAAGGTTATAAATAGAAATGAGTTACCTTTATCTTGTCTATAGTTACAATCATGATGTTTTTTTTCTGTCCGATAAGTGAGGCTCTTTGTTCAGTCAGTTAATTAAAATTTAATCCCTTCAATCTTGGTCCAAATTAAAAATTTGGGCCAATAAAATTTTGAAGTTTCACCAGGATATAATCTCGCATTCTCCTTTTCTTCCTTCTTTAGTCATCATTTTCATTTTTTTTTTCTCTCTCACAGTAGCCGGTGTTTCTAGGATATTTTGTGATCAGAACTATGAATGTGCTACTAATCAATGTTTATTATGATGGTATGATTCTGAACACCGATGAGTGTCAATAACTGTGCATGATGACATCAGCTTTAGTTACATAAGTAAGTAGGTTCATGCGAGTCTCAGTTTGGTCCCTAACAAGTACAAGCTTATTATCAAGGCATATATCAATACAACACAATAAAGTTATGCTTATTATCATTATTTATTTTGTATTTTTTCGGATGATATATAAAAAGTATTTAGAATGTCTATGATTCAAATTCCAAGGTTTAGAATAATGAAATTGGTTGTTGAGTCTGAGCCGGTCTCAGACGTCACTAGTTATCACTCATACCCAGACAATGTTTATGGTAGTAGCAATCCAGTCTCGGTTGACATCCCAGTTCGGTATGACCCACAAACTGTCCATTACTAAGAAGATGAACATGAATAGTGATATCTATATATTGATGATGCTGTAGACATGATAGATATGGTAAAATAGAGGAGATGTGGATGTCTAAAATATGTTGTATGAATGACGTCAGTTAATCCCATTCAATAATCAATAAATTGGTCACTTGTGTACTCAGTTCAATGAGGGTCGGTCCTTGTCACATACTGATGAGCTGTTATATCATAAATTAATTTGCATCGATGAACAATTTGGTGATGGGCAATAATTTGAGTCAAAAATATAACTAAAAAATCGAACTTGCTGAATTTCATATGGAACACGATATGGAACTTGAGATCCAAAATAATAACAAAAGTATTTACATCATGACATGTAATGATCCTAATTGTGTATGCAGGTTATATGTAAGGGTCTTTGTAATTGATACTCGGAAAGATTTCGACGAATTCATTTCAGTATTCCTGTTATGGACATGCTACAGAGAGAACCTTTGTCAAATAACTTTCAGACTTATTGTGGATCCATGAGTAGAAATGACATAAATAGAAGTAGAGAACACACCAACAAAATCAGAACAAAAACTAAAAATTAGAAGCCAACCTCGTATTAGAAACTAAATCAGAAATCCCTGAAATAGAGTTACATAAAGAAAGGTGGACATAATGTCTGAATGGAGGCCTGAATCGGTGAGGCATAATGACAAAAAATGACTCATAATCACTAAATAATATCTTTAAAATTGCTCAACAAATGTGTGTTCTGATGGAGAAAATATATTACGAATGTGTTGAATGGTTCATAGAGAGGAGAAGAGTTGAAGCAGAATGACAAGATCAAGGTTAAGAAAACACTAAGAAAATATCACAGCTGATAAATCATCGTGGCAATAAGAGAGAAAAATATGATATGGTATCGCTAACTTTTGGTATTAATAATTATAATTATTGTAATAAATAATTTTTTTGATTTGTTGATCTATAAAATAATACTTGAATTTTATAATTTACATTGTTTGAGCATTGTGCAAGATTAGAATATAAAGTAGATTAGTGCACAAGACTAATGATGAGATGTAAGAGCTAAATTAAGATTATATTAAGCATAGATTTAGTTAGAAAAAATATTTATGTCCAGTAAATCATTATAGTGCCTTATAAGTCGTTATAACAACTTAGATAATTATCTCAAAATTTGGCTAATTCACAAAAAGACCATAGTGTATCGTTATAATGATATGAGTCATTGTAATGGGTCATCAAGCCATTATAACGGGTCATCAAACTGTTGTAATGGCTCAGTAAATTAAGATTTTAATATCTCAAAATTCAATATTCAACGATTATTATTTTTAAGCCATTACAACGACCTATAAACCGTTATAACAGCTTAAGTCAAAAATAACTTCTTGACCAGTTTTAGGAGGTTTATTTTAAGGGGTTACTCTTTCATTCGCAACAAATTTATTATATATAGCTAAATTCTAATTTATGAATGCTTAATAGCTACATTCTAAATGAGAGAGATAAGTCCAATAGGTGGATGATACTTGTTAAGATATTTTTTTGCTTTAAACTCAATCTAACTTCTCTCTATTCTCTCAGCTTGATACTGCATAATCAACTATTCTTCTTATTTTTGAGTGTGTTGTCACTCACCTTCTTTGAATGTATTGTCACTCTTTATTTTTTTAGTGTGATGTCATTTTATTCTTTATTTTAACTGTATTGTCAATCTTTATTACTGATAGGCTTGACAACTCATTCTTGTGTAAGAAACCAAGTTCTATAATTATAAAATATTTATTTTTAGTATTTCGACTCAATTCTAATTATTGTGATAGTTGAGAGTCTTGGAGACGTAGGTATTATAAGCCAAACTCCATCACAATTTGCATTCTTACTTGATCTTTTGTTTTTCTTTCTTTCTCACCTCTTTCGTTGTCATACTCTTTGTAAGAATTGAATTGAAATTATCTTTCATTATCATTAAACTTGTACATTGATCCCTAAAATATTTTTATATCTTTTACCATTAGGTTATTTATATTCTTGCAATAAATAAAGAGAAGCTATGTAGAGAATAAAGTGCAATAGGGTGCTATAAAGTTTTTCCTTTTTCTTCTTATTGTACTTAGATGCTGCGTGAAAGTGAGGCAGTTGTAATTAGGCACTTTTACAATTAAGATTGGAGGTGTGTAATGTAAGACCAGTGAAATATTTCCCCGCACTTCAGAGAAAGTGACGAGGGAATAACAACAAAAGCATGCATCATCCACAACCAAGAGAAATCAAGTACAACAAGTATCAATCAATGAGCAAGTATCCATGAAAGTATCATGTACATAACCACAAGCGTGGTGAAGAAAAGAAAAAGAAAGAAGGAGCAAAGATATAAAAGTGCAATCTATGAGCCCGAGAGGTGAGACTCTAGCTCAAACAGTGCGGCACTGATCACATCCAAGTAGGCACGGAGAGTGCGTCTGTCCTCCTCTGAAGCAGCCTAAAAATCCAAGAACTGAGAAAAAGCTCTATTCCGAGCGCTCAGGTAAATATGTAAGTTCGGGAGACGTCCCTCCAGATACCTGGAGAAGTCCTCAATAGATAATATGCAGTCCTCCAGCTCCTACATAAGCAGTCGAGCGGGCCCACCATTAACTCCCATGGAGCGGAGAGTGGCACGAGATGAAAGCTGCTGAAGGTAGCAAAGTCGAGCAGCTTCCAAATGCCTGTGCGACTCATGAACCTCCAAGTCATGCAAGTACACCAGGGAGCTCGCATCCTGGTAAGCCCTGAGCAGCTCCTTACACCTCCTAGAGATGAAGCCGCTCTCAAGATGAGGTGCAGTGAGTAGAGCCAGCGCAATAGCATCCCGCATCAAAATGTACCAGTCAAATGAGATATCCTCGGGAAGAAGGCCCAGGATCTCGAGATCGAGCAGGTAATCCCTGAAGAAAGTGCCAGGAAGTGAGCCCACCAACTCAGTTAAGGCAAGTCTCACGTCCCCCAATGTGACATCTGTAGTAAAACAAGCATGTCAGGCAATCTATCACAATCAAAGAAGAAATAAGAGAACAGAAGATCTGTCCTATCGGCTCATCGCCTGAGACCGACGAGACTGGGGTGGAAGCAGGCACATCAGTCGCCTCAAGAGGACCTGAAGGCACACTAGGCCCAGCTACAAAACAAAACAAAGGCATAATAAAATAACAAAGGAAATTAGAAGAACTAGGAGAGACGTGAGCCTCCACGGGATTCTCACTGGAGTGAACCTCCACATCTAGGTTCTCGAGTAGCTGCTCCTCCAGCCAACCCTCATCCAGCTCGTAGTCACAATCGGCTATAACCTGCTTAGTCAAATCCTCCACCTAACCAGAGCTGGACTCAGGTGAGACTGTACCATCTGCAATCATGAGAAGCCGCTCATCAAGATATCAAGGAACATGAGACGGCTCTCCTACAATCAACACTGGCTCGTCGTCTGCGTGCTCAACAGTCAATGGACTCTCCTGCTTGGGAGAGACCTCCTCTGATCTCACAAGTATGAGAACTGACCCCAGAACCACCTCAAAGTAGTTACCATCTCCAGTGAGGACTAGCAAGACCGACGGTGAAGCGAAATTGTCCTAAAAGAAAGACTTTGATCGATATGTGCGATGCCATGTCATCATAATCAGCCTCAAAACCTGTCAAATATGTGCATCAGGGGGTAACACAAGCATAAGCAAGCAAGCAAAATACTAAAAGGGTGCAGATAAATCTACGACGGCAGAGTCAGTGCAGAACCCTAAAGATACGACACCCACTGGCGTCGGCAGGTTCGCCAAGATGTCATCTCGGGATATCTCTGAGAACGACGGCTCATGAGCTGGGAAATAAAAAATAAACTCTAATCAGAGCTAAAACTAAAATGACTAAATGAGAGAAGGTAAGTCTGTGAAAAAGGATCACCCAGAGTGGGATAAGGAAAGGAAAATGGAGAAGGCAGCCGAGAAGTGCCGTCCAGACCTCCCTCCATGGTGGCTAAAGCAGATGGCTCGACAGGTGGCTGAGCATGTGCACTAACAGCTCACGGGCGAGGTACCGAGAAACTAGGCTCCGCCTCGTCATACTCATATGCAGAATTTGATCAAATAAAAACCTGTTAAGATCTAGCCTAAGCCTAAGAAAGGAAGAAATGAATCTGAAATGTACTAGTAAGGCGAGTCCTGGTAGACAAGCAATGACAGCGGCTGTCCACCCCCTGAAATTCCACTGGCTCTGAAAAAAAAGGTGGAAAAATGATGAAATCATCATAGGTAGGGTCGGATGATGAGCTGCCTCTACCCCTAGGACAAGTGTTATGCGCCATCACTGAAGGAGTATATGACTGGTATGAACGAATGGCATCGTGGTACCACCAAATATAATGTCTCGAGAAGGTGGGTGCATGAGAAGCAGGTACCATCTGAAAGTGGGAGCCCATCTCTAAGCGAAAGAGATGCGAGTAGAACCACCCAAGACCCTCAAGATCAGCTGTCAAAGACTCATGGTGGAAAAAGAAGGCAGGCACATCATGATCCAAGCCGAATTGGTACGCAAATCTATGCGGAGAATAAGGCTCTATAAAAGCATAATCATCGATGCGGGGTGGTAAGAATCTGTGACGAAGGCTGATGAAATAATCCAAGACATTTGGCTGACCTTTGAGAGGGGCAGAGTCCCTAAAAGAAGGTGTCGCATCAATCAAAGATCTGTAAGCACCTCCGGCCAAGTGATGAGTGGCCAATCTAGTGTGAGCTAGCCTCAAATGGTCACGACTGTGGTAAAATCTGAAACGAGCATCCTCGGGAGTCAGGGAGGCAGACTCGGTACCAGCTAAATCACTTAGGATAGGCGATCTGACCCTCAAGTCTGATGATAAAGATGGGTGATACACACCAAACTAGTGTATGTGTAGCCACCCACTAATGAAGTGCCAAGGCACCAGCTCCCTACAACGAGAGGGATTACGTGAAGAAGTCAAGCCCCACAAGATTCTGTAAATATTGGCCAAGACTAGCACGATCAACGAGACTCTCTCGCTGTGAGCAATTCAACTCGCCACCACAAACACTGAAGGGCGAATGGTGCAAGCTTCCGAGCTGGGAAGCAGAAAGAAGCTGATCCACCAAGCAAGGAATGTTGTCAATTAAGCCTCTCGGCCGATGTCATGCGAGCACAAGTTGTCCTACGGAGGAGCGAGCACATCACAGTAAAGATAAGGGCACCCAGTGCCGAAGGGTCACGGGTGGAAGCATAACACTCGGGATGAGAGCGCAATCGATCAGTGAAATAGAAAATCCAGAATCTGAAAGGGACAAAAAGGTGATGCTCTCTCAACTGATCATAAATCTTATAAACCTCCCGAAGAGAAGCCGTGTGCAGGGAAGGGTCCCTCAAGTCACCCTCTAATAGTAAGAACTCATCATAGTAATGACCGAACACAAACAGACGGATCAACCGATGAATCTCCCATAGTGTAGGGGTCAACTCTCGATCATCAATGAAGAGGGTGTTGGTGGAGTAGTTCCATCGCTCGTAAAAGGCACAGAGCCAAGGTGTGTCGATGTGATACCGAAACATCAACAAGAAGATATAATTGTACACACCTGAGCTGCAAATAATGTTCCTCTCCCGTGCAAGGATGTAGCGGGTCCAATCCAACTGATGGTCATGGTATCTGAGCGGAAGGCTGAAGTCAGTGCCGGCCCAATGAGAGGCCTCTCCATCAATCATCTCCTTGAGAAGAAGATGAGTGAGAGGTGTTGCGGCTGAAAGATCTTGAGGCAGCAAAGGTGTGATGTCCTGAGGATGATCGTCATGAAAAATCATACCACCAGCCCGAAGGTACACGGGAGTGCCGCGTGTAACTCTAACTATGGGTGTCCAGTCCTTAGGATCCTCGTAGAGAGAGAGAGATAATGACTCCGAGGACGCTTAAGAATCGTGCCATATGGAGAGATGACCGAGTCTAATACAAAAATAGCAAAGTTAATAGTAAAAAAAAGAGAAGAAAAATGGAAGGGAAAGGTGTATCGGATATGTGCACCAAATCAGACCCTTCAATTCCCTAAAATCTTTAGGACCCGCTTTGATGGGTGGCTCGTTGTTACCCTTGAAAAATCTCAAGGATGAAGCAGCTGGACAATTAAAGATAAATATCAATTATCTATGGAAAGTCATGAGAAAGGGGGGACCACCAGCCAGGAGAAGTCGCTGTCGAATCCCGGAACAATCATATTTGTCCCATAAGGAAAATCCTAGGCACATAGTCAAAGAAAGTCAAGATCAAACCCTAAGAAATCAACCCTCAGAGCAAACCCTAAGAGCTGAAGCAGTACAATCTTTGTACAACAAGGACTGTGTCAATGCCAAGACAGTATTTTGATACAGCCAATCATAAGAAATTTCAATGTGATTTTGCTTTCGAGGCTGACCAGGTGCCAATGTTGCAAACACCTGATCAAGCCAAGATTTGTGTCAATTGTTGACAAGTAATCAATTGTTGGCCAAATCACTTTCATGAATATGGATTGAAAGTCAATTTCACAAGACTGATCACATGCCAATATTGCAAACATCTAATCAAGTCTGAATTTGTATCAATTATTGATATGTAATCAACTTTTAAACAAGTTAAACCCTAATGAGACATAAATACAAGTCTAATTAGTGTTTAATTAGGGGGGTTATGCAAGAGAATTTTATTTGGCAGAGACACTGAGCTACAATTAAAAATTGGGATTATTTCAGAGGAGCAAAATAAGGTTTTCTTGACAAATATTTTTTTAATACAAAGAGGCAAGGGCAAAAGTGAAATTAAAAATTATAAGAGTGATCATCATGAATTTAGAGATTTTTATGAAAATTTCATAATTTTTGGACAAGAAGGACTATTAAAATAAATTCAGAGAAGATAAAACATGTTAAATGAATTGATCAAGCGCTGAGATTTGATCACAAGCTTCTCTGGGTACAACTTGGGGGCAAAGATCTTTCTAGGTGCAACTTGGAGACAAAAAAAGACGTCAGTTCAAAAAAACCAATCACTATTATAGTGCCACATGGTAGCTTTTGGTTGGGCCACCTCAATAGTCGAGTGCCACGTGATACTCTCCCATTAGTCCACGTCAGCAAGTGGGCATATGTCACCTAACAAGTTAACCCCCACTAGAGTGTCACATGGAAGCCAATCAGTGGTCCACCTCACATAGCCTATGCCATATGGCATTACATTACAGTGCCACCTCACTCAGTCTATGCCACGTGGCACAGCCACAATAAGCCACCTCAACCTAGCTGTGCCACATGGCATCACATTACAGAACCACCTCAACAGTTGTTAACTAGATAATTAATGCTAAGGGAGGAGTACTTAACCTAATAACCAAACAGATCTTACCAAATCTGCTCAATTAGCCCTAATTTGTGCACTAATCAATTGCTATAAGCCTAAGCTCAGAGAGCTTACAGGTGGGCCCTACTAGTCAGATTTATGAGTCTAAGGCGTAGAGAACCAAGTCTACACAATAATGCTAGATGAGATTTAAAAAGAGAGAAAAGAGGAGTATGCACCTGGCTCTTGCGACCTCTGCCTCTGCACCCACTCCCTCTCCCCTCCTTCTCTTCTTCTTCCTCTCGACAGCCGAGATCGTTGAAGGCGCCATCGATGAAGTTTGAATAAAGGGTTGGGTTTCAAGTCAATTGCTCCTAACCTCAACTATATCATGCAAAGGAGAGCACGTGAATCATGTCAGATTTTGAAATTGTGCAGTGTAGAGAGAGATAGGGCAGAGAAAATTACCTCGAGTTGAAACCTTAAACTTATCAATTGAAGCTTAAAACTTACAATTGATGGTTGGGAGAGCTTCTAGGACCTTAGGCGATGGTGTTAGAACAATAATTGAGAATAAGTGAGTGTTGGAGATGAGAGATGTACCAATTCACCCCTCGACCTAGGAATAGGATCATCTAACACTATGCTAGAGCTATCAAATCGACAGAGGAGATGCACAGAGAGTTGCCTAACTCCAAATGGATGAGAATGAAGCTTTAAGATGCAAGGAATGATCAAGAGATCAAGGAGAAATGTTGAGACTTGGTTACAGACTTGCAATGAAGAAGAAGATGTGAATTAGATCAATTCTGTAAAATAGAGCTAAGGGAGCATATGAGCAGTTTATATAGGCATAGTCTGAGATCTAGAAGGGTATAGAAGGGGCTAAAAGAGCTTGAGGAAGTGTGAGAGCTGATTAGTGACAAAATCAGTAAATAAATAGAAAGTATAACAACCTCTAGGTAGTTATACACGACTCTAACACTGAAGGACTTGGTCTAGTGAGCCATGAAGCACAAGAGAGCAGCCCAAGTGAGTGATGCAATGCACCAAGTCCAATTGAATTAAGAGAGTCAAATCTGGTCAAACCAATCAGCCTCTATATAAACCTCAACTCGGCAGCAATTCAAGAACACACACACACGAGGAGGAGAAGAAGCATCTACAGAGAGCCTATTACACTACTGTACTAACTAAGAGCCCTAAAGAGCAAGTGAGAAGTCAATTGGCCGATTGATCTCAATAAGTGTTGAGAACTCGACATACACTCAATCATTTTCCACCATTTAGAGTGAATTCAAGAGTCTAGAACTACACAAAAGAAGAAGAGGTAAGTGTAATCAATGAAAGTCGAGAGTTTATGATGTCGTTGTGCTCAATTTCGATCAATTTCAATAAAATGCAGTACTATCATTTGTTCTTCGTGATTTTCTTTTTCAAGTCATTTGAATTTCTTATTTTCTTTGATTGAATTTCTTCTCTAAGTTGTCGTCTAGTTATCTAAATTCTTTCTTTTCTATTTCTTTGCTTCTTTCTTGATTGATTGATTGAATAATGGATTGAATCGCATCTGTCAGTAAAACCTAGTCGAAGACCGAGTGATCTCCTAACTCAAATCACAGTAATTGATTGATCGAAAGTCATTGACCTCTCAATCTCTGTGTTTCCAAACAAGTGCTTTAAGAATTCAGCTTTGAATCAAGCAATTGATCCAAATTCTTGAAATTCATCGCTGGAACACGAGCTAGTACAACAATTGTGCATCGAAATATCACAAATTGATCAAGCTGATTGCTTTGATTGATGCACATTGCATAGGCGATGAGTTATGTGCCATACAGATCAAAGGAATCTTGGCAATTGATTAGAAACACAGTGATTGACACTAGATTTACGATCGGTACAAATCTCAGTCACTGTTCAATCGTGATTCATTCAATAATAGAGGTAATTACAACAATTGAATCACCTCCGATGATAGTTAAGACCTAGATATGTGTAATTGATTCAAGAATTGCAAGGAATTGTGATCAAAATATCACAATTTGGATAAGAAACGTAATCGGTACCAAATTAGTACATACCGGCATCGGTATACGGCAACGGCGGCTTTCCACCACACCAATGTATGATCGGAGGAAACAGATTGACTCCTCACCTCAAGACGACGCTAACCATGGTGGCTGATCTCCGATCAGGCCGTCGGAGCATCAGGATCACCTCTCTAGTGCGCATCTTAAAGCATGAGAGAAGAGAGAGAAGAACTGTCTTAGCGCCAACCTCAAAGGATCACACAAATCCTGGAGCAGATCCAAGAGATCTGGGCCACTGAATGTTTAGAAAATTAAAGCAAGATCCAATCTGAGCTTTTAATCTATCTAACACAAATCTTAATGATATCTGACGGCCCAAGTAAAACAAAACATTAAATAAATTTTTTGTGCTAATCTCAACATAGATCCAACAACCCAGATTAATCCGTGCATTAATCTTGGCCCAATTAGTAAATGGGCCCAACAATTAATAAATCTCGGCCCAATCCATTAAGCCCAATAGTCAATAAATAATATAAAGTTAAAAATAAAGAGTATATAAATCATTTGCATGCCTTTCCAAACTCCAAATTGACTCAAATTTATTTCTAAAATTTTTTTATTTTTCATAGTATTTTTCTATGTAAAAATATTTCAGTTTTAAGAATTTTACTGTACTAAAACAATTTAAAAGCAAAATGATATTATTTGCTTTTTTCTATTTGACCAAGCTTTGACTTGCTATTTTGGCTATTATAATAATCCTAAAAATTCAACAAAATTATTAATAATAGCCAACCCATTTTCTATTATTTTTTTAAGTGATTTTCTACAAAAAATAAAAATAAAATCAAATTTATAATTGAGATAATAATAGAGAGTATTATCTTATTAATAAAAGTCAATAATAATACAATAATTCTTTTGCATTTTTGAGGTGATTAAATAAGTTCACATAAGGGGTGTAGAGAAACACAATGACTTTGCAGAAGTAATGTAATATTCATAATGATCAGTTAATAATAGTTAGGATAAGAACATCCTGACGCCTGCCAAGAAGACAATTGAGACTACAACATCAACACAGTGAGTGTGATGACTTCAAAGAAGAACATTATGATATCTGAAGAAGTGACATCACGATGCTAAGATTGATAATCCATCGATCATCAATGCACTGGCTACCTCCCAAGGCTAGTGGTGCACAGATATGGGATTGATCTGCTCATAAACCCATGATCTGGCTAGATGAGAAGAGTTAAGCTGAACTGTCTAGAAACTCACTCTCTAATAGACCTGTGTCAATATTAGACCAGCCAAGAGCTCTGAGTCTAGTTTTGTGTATATGGTTACCCTAAATCTATCAATGCACAAGCTGCCTCCTAGGGTTGGTAGTGTACAGATGAGGGATGATGAGTATCCCTTACAAAAGGACATTAGTATCCTTACATAAGGAATCGTTATAATGATTCCTTGAATCATTATACGATTCATCAAAGCATTCAACGCTTTACAAAACGTCAGCAATGTTTTGACTGCTCTATGATAAGTCTATGTATTCTAAGGAATCGTTATAACGATTTCTTGAATAATTATAACAATTCATTAAAATATTAAACGCTTTATAAAACGTTAGCAATATTTTGAACGTTTGACCAACTCTCTGACAGGCCTGCTATCTTCCAGAAATGTTGTAACGATTCATTGAATCGTTATACGATTTCTAAAGTGATGAATGATTAATAAAATGGTGATACATTTTGCTGACTATTAATGAGTCATCACAATATGGCAGCTTCTGAACTGGTTTGTCTAGAAGCTCACTTTCTAACAAACTTGTCTCAATATTAGACCAGCCATGAGCTCTTAGTTTAATTTTGTGTACAAGGTAACTCTAAATCCATGAATCGGTCAAACAAGATAACTGTAGGGACTCTGTCCATTGTCTAACGACTATGTGTCTTGAACAACTGTTCATGATTTGACATGCTAGCAAGACTAAATTGATTTGTTTGTAAGTTTGTCTTCTAGCCTAAGATGATCTGTTTGTAAGTTTATCTCTCAAGCCACAAGATTAAACTGATTTGTAGTAGGTTCGTCTTCTAAAAAGTGAAATTGAACAGATCTATTTGTAGGTTCATTCACTAACACACATGCCTCAAAGTTGAACTAGCTTAGCGCTTCATGTTTGACTTTATGTGCAAGAGTGTTTCCTAGGTTTATGAATCCGCTCAGTGCCTGAAATTCATGATCTAGAAGATCAATAAGATGAACAAGTGGGCCATATCCACCCGTCTTCTGATTCACCAACCTCAAGATCAACCGGCTTAGTGTTTTGAGTTGTATTTTGTGTGATTGGTTGTTGACTAGTTAAGATTGAAATGATCTGTTAGTAAGTTCATCTTGTAGATCAATCAAGATCGAGTCGATTTGTTAGTAGTCTCATCTTTTATCTTTCCGTAGAGATTGATCTAATCTATTTATAAGGTCGTCTCTCAGAGTTATAAAGATTGAACTGATATGTAGTAAGTTCATCTTTCTCTATCACAGAATGAACTGATCTGTTGGTAAGTTCATCTGTATCTATCATCAATCAGCGAACTGATCTGTAGTAAATTCGTCTGTCTACACTCCACGTAAGTTGAATCGATCTGTTAGTAGATTCAATTTACACTGTATCTGTGTTTGTGAACTGATCTGTAGTAAGTTCACTTGTATCCTTTTTACCTACATTCATGAACTGATCTTTAGTAAGTTCATCTATACCCCTATTATATGTTTCAATGAACAGATCTGTAGTAAGTTCATCTAAACCCCTATCACTGTTACCATGAACTGATCTGTAGTAAATTCATCTATACCTTTATCATATGTTTTAATGAACTGATCATGTATCTGTATTTATTATCTGTTTTGAATTTGAACAGATCTGTTTGTAAGTTCATTTTCACTTATTTCTAAAAACTCTGAACTGATCTGTAGTAAGTTCGCTTGTCAATACCCTATGTAAGTTGAATCGATCTGTTTGTAGATTCAATTTACATTGTATCCCGAAGATAGAACTAATTTGTTGGTAAGTTTGTCTTCTCTGCCATTCCTGCCTCACTAGACTACTCTATTAGTAAGTCCAGGGTTCTTTAGTGGTCCCATCACCGAAGCACTTGACCTATTTTGAGATTCAGAGGTGCCTCGAGGTTAGTATCTCAAGATAATTAACGATGAGGGTTTGCACCCATCGGAATCTAAAAGTATCCCCAATTAACAAAAACCTCTTGAATGTGCATCCCAATGGGTCTGAGCGGTGAGTTCAATCGACCCTAAACAAATACACGCTCGGGAGGGATCTCCGTGTCCTTCTTCCGTATCTCATCGCCACAGCGGTGCGGAGCGCATGAAAAAGAGTCGCACAGACACATTCACGTATTAGTATAATTTTTTAATTCTTTTCTAGTAAAGGGTTGAACTGGACAGCTGAGGTATTTTGGATATTATTAAAAAAATTACTTAAGAAACCTTTTGGGCCATATCATGACTATATTTATAAGGTTATGATGAACAACTTTTATGTTAAAAACCTTTTTATTTGAAATTATTTTAATATACTTTTGGAGATGTTTAACAAAGAAGTTTCAAAAAAAATTCAGAAAATTAAAAAATAGCTCAATTTTTAGAAAAATAACTCATTTTTTTAATTTAAACCTTTTAATTATTAATTTCTCATTTAGACAAAGGCTCACAGGTTTATACTAGCCGACACAAGTCTTATAACTCTTTAAAATTAAAGGTTGATGACTTTGTACTAGTCGACATAAGATTTAGAGGAGCTTTATTAATTATAAAGATTATTTTTGCATTTTAAATCAAAGCAATGGCTCGTGACTTTGTATTAGCCAACACATACCTTATAAATCTTCAAAACTAAGGGCTCACGACTGAACTCAGCCAACACAAGAATTTTACAAAGTATTTTTTTGTATTTTATTATGAACAAGAAAATTATAATTTACAAGCCGAAGATTCATAAATTCATAGAAAATTGTAACAAACTCCAAAAATTATGAAAATTTATAAAAAGATACATTATAACTATGTCTAAATTTTCACAAAATTTGAACTAAATCGGAGTAGCATACGTATAATTGTTTATTTTTGAATCAGTTGAGGGGCAAAAGAGGAAAAATATTGTACCAAAATTTGTTGTTGTTCAGATTTAAAAAGATTATAACTTTTTATAGAAAAATAAAAAAATATAAAATCAGTTTGTATAGATTTATATGATATATTTCTACAAAATTTGAAAGTTTTGTAAGATTTAGAGTAAAGTTCATCCTAAGTTTCGTTTTATTATATTTTCAGTCATTTTAAGGCTGATTTTGCGTTTATAAGAGATTTATCAATCTTAAATGGTTTAAATACATCATTTTAACCTCCATCTAATATTTAATAATAATATTTATATATAGATTTGAGCTAAAAAAATGATAAAAAATAAAGAAGATCGAATTGCAACATAAAAACATCAAAGAAAAATCGATATTGCAAATCAAAACTTCATATTTATTACATAAATCAGAACTACCAGCTCCAATACACTCTTGATATCTATATTTATAGGATAAAGACCTACCTAAATATAATTTATAGCTTGAATAGAAGAGAAATTGATTGAATCTTGTATATTTAGTTTTGGTTTTGATCTCAACTCAAAGATTAAATTTTTTGTGTGTCAAGTTTGAGCTTCAATTGATTTTGGCTGTGTTTTGAATTAACATTCATCTTGGAATAGGTTGTGTCTTATGTTTGAAAAAAGAGAGAAGTTTAAATAAACATATGGGGTGGTAGATGGGTGTTTGAGATAAGTTTGATTTTCTTTTTGACAAATTCATGAACCAACTCCTTTCATTTATCTTTTCATATTCTTCTGAATGTTTTATGATGTATTAGATCACTTCTAAGTGTTTTCAATATGTTCTAATAGCTGAGAGCACAAGTGGAGTTTATTTTGTTTGCTAAAAATTTATAAATTTATCATCCTCAATTACCATTTGGTAATCAGATGATTGTAGGGACTTCTAGAAGGTTCTAGAGATTCAAATACATTCTTATCATTCTTGTCATTCCCTTCTTGTATTTTAGCACTTGTCGGATCCTAATTATTCACCCGAGATTTATTTTTACCTTCAAACTCGATTTCAAGCCCCATAGTCATTCTCCTTCATTTCTTGTGTTTTAAATCTTGATTAGTATCTCATTTACTCTAAATATTGATCTATAATGTCCATTCAATCAATAGAATACTCCAGTATAGAGTTTGAACAACTCGATTTTGGACCAGATTTGTGAGTTTGTGATCTCACCGATTTGGGGCTTTGAAATTCAACCAAATTTCAAACAATCTCTTGTGACCATGAAGAAGGTGTTTGAAGTGTCAATTTGATCAATTATGGCTCAGATTGCTCGATTTTATTTTTGGATCAAAAACTTCTCCTTCAGTTTTCTCCCGAACAGCTCAACCATTTTGTGAGTTTTCATTACACAAGACCATAGGCTCCATTTTTAGATTTTGAGTAGTGGGGAAATCTCGGACTCTAGCGCGTAACTGTAGCAACCGGGAAAAATTCAAATTTAGCCCCTCCAGTTTGAATTTTAATTGCATCCCTCCATTTTGATTTTTAATTGGAGCAATTGGAGTACTCCATTTGCTGATTTTATTTTTTTCTCTTTTGCTTTTAAATTATTTCTCATTGTCCAAATTACATCAAAATTTGCTCAAAAAATTTGTGAAATATAACAAAATTTATGATAATTTTTATTTACCATTTTTCTTCTTAATCAAGCATCAATTAATTTTTAATGCTTGATCAATTATTTTTTTATTATATTAATTGATAATTTCTTTAACTTTCGTAACTCCAAAAATATCAAATAATATATGAAAAAATTTAGAATTTATGAAGAATTTGATTTTGCCATAAAATTTGAGTTTTGAGATTTTAGGTTTCGAATAGGTTTTCGATTTGAATTTTTAAATCTTTGGCATATAATTGTTTTCTTAAGAATTTTAATTTTTGAGCATTTATGTGAATTCTTCTATTTTTCTTGGTGCTTTTGGACTTGAGTTAAGTCTCTTCGGGTTTTTCAAATTTCTCTTTGAATTTTAGATATTTTATTTTTTTAATTCCTCGAATTTTCAGGGGTAAACATTATGAAATAAGTTTGTGTGATAAATCCTATTTCTTTGAGGTATTTCCCTCATGTGTAGTTGGTAGATTCGGATTATTAGGTTGTCGTAAGGTAGGTTTGCATTTTAACCCTATATGCATATTACATATGGCTTATTATAATGAACAGGATATAAAATTACCTATTCATTGAGAGATGATGACACAAATAAAAGATGAAATTTATCTCCATGTTGGTTTTTAAGGTAGCCTTTGAAGTTAAAATATTATTGATGAAGTGAAAAACTAACCTATGGATGACTGGTAAATAGGTTGTAACGATTTCTCTATCATTTATCAATCGAGGTACAAACCATCTCTTATTGTACCATCGGTGATCTTGAACCATTTACGATATGCATATATTTGTTCACCGGTTTCAAGGTATGAGAACCATTTGGTAAGTTGAGGTATTGTGACTATAATTAGTTAACCACAAACAAGGGTAGTAAATCCTCATGGTTCATCTATAAACTCCATGTTGACATAGAACAATTGGGTAAGGATCTTATGATATGCATCATTACATTCAATTATGTTCTTTCATGGTCAAAAACTAATGTATGACTCAATTTGGATTTTCTCTCAATCCGTCATTCTATCATTTTTACCCTTATGATAAAAATAATAACCCGTAATTTTATGATTTTTGAATTTACCAAAGAAGTAACTTGCCAAATTGTTGGAACAGTAGAGGAAGCGGTTCTTGAGTTATTGGAGCATTTTATACTTCTTGTTGAGCCATATCGATAACATGTTCTCCATCCATGGTTGTTGGAGGTTTTTGAACACCTTCAACAATTATGGCTTAATTTTCATTTGTTACATTATTTTTTTTTAGCTCCATCACCTACAATAGAATGAACTTTCTTAACCCCAAAGTTAGTAGTTTCATCAAATTTGACATGTACATATTCTACCATAATCTGTGATGTTGGTATATAGACTCTATAGGCTTTACTTATGGAGAAATATCCTATAAATATTCTTTCAATTGATTTTGAGTCCATTTTAGTAACTTTTGATGCCTCATTCAATATAAAATATTTAGAACCAAACACTTTAAAATATGATAAATTAGGCTTGCGGCCAATCCATAGCTCATATGATATTTTCTTAAATAGTGGACGTAAGTTTAACTAAATGACATGTCGTATTAACTGCCTCGACCCATAAAAATTTTGGAATAGAATACTCATGAAGCATGGTTCGGGCAAGCTTTTATAATGTTCGATTTTTCTTCTCTACAACTATATTTTGT
Organism: Schoenoplectus triqueter; assembly: GCA_964058805.1. NCBI lineage: Eukaryota > Viridiplantae > Streptophyta > Magnoliopsida > Poales > Cyperaceae > Schoenoplectus > Schoenoplectus triqueter. The sequence goes on along the minus strand of CAXKVV010000894.1, from coordinate 3,929 downwards.
TGTGGAGTATATGGAAAGGAGTATTCATGTCTATACCCCTTTTAAGGCAAAAATCATACCTTTATGGAGCAGAGTATTCATGTCTATACCCCTTATATGGAGCGGAGTATTCAAACTTCTTTCCCATAGTCACTACGGATAATATCAATCTTAGTAGATATCATTTTTTTGACTTTGAAACTTCATATTATATGATTATCTTGCATGCATGCATCACATAACACTTCAAGTTCATACCTTTTTGTTGGCAATCATCAAACAAAATCAAGATTTACTAACTTTTTGATTAAGTCCATTATGACATGACCTAATCTTTGATGCCATAGACAAGAATCGGATGTTATGACACTCAAGCATGTTTCACCAAACTCGAAATGACTTAAATATAAATAATACATGTTTTTATCCCTTTTTCCTTGATATAGCAATTTGTTAGTAGAACTATTGATAAGTTGACAAGCATGTGAATTAAAAGTGATATGATATCTATTATCATAAAATTGAGGTCTTCAACAAGATCACATTGGTAATGATTATATATTGATTTTCTATCGATCATATACCAATAATTTTATCTTGATTAACACCAAATGTGACTATACTCCCATCAATTGGTTGTAAATTTTTTAAATTTATTTTATTACCGGTCATATCGTTGGTACATTCACTATCTATTATCCAAGTAATTTCAATGGAGATCAAACATACATACAAGAATATATATTAGTCATTAGAAAAAGTAAAGAATTATAATCAATTAATATATATCTTGACAACTTTCTCCACCTAAAATTTTCACAATAAGGATTATTAAGGAGAAATTTATTATACACATTCTAGGTCTTGACCTTAGGAACCCAAGCAACACTCTTGTTGTTTTCCTTTCTAAAGTCACAATGCAACAAAATATGACATATTTGACAACAATAGTTACAAAATAGTTTTTGTTGAAACATGCCATTTTCCTTGGACAAAATTAGACTTGAAATGTGATGCTAGCTCTTGAAACTTGACTAACTTAAATGAGCTTATTTTTCCTTTGGAAATTATGTTTGTTTGAACTTTTTTAACATGTTGAGATATGACCTTTGATCTCTCAATTTTTTAAAAAAAAAATTTATTTTCAATTTCATAAGACCAACCATTATGACCCCTATGGTATACCTTATTATCATCCTTTGGCATATAGGTAGTCTTGGTATTTTTCTTATTGGTATACCCATATTGGTAGGTATGATTATTTGGTTTACCATTCTTATCCATCATAGGTTTGCCATTTTGAACAAAAATATTTTTAGATTGTTTCCATTTCAATGTTGGGCTCTTTCTAGGTTTTAAATTTGATAAAGATGAATCTTTAATAAATCCTACACCCGAGTTATCATGAGAACGTCTAGTCCCATATACTAGCTCAAGGTCCAAGGTAGTGATATCTTTCATATCATCACTTATCTTGAGAGCCCTATTTTCAATTTTTAGTGTTTAAATTTGAACATTTAAAATAACATTTTCATCCTTATATTTTGACAATTTAAGTTTTGTTCTTTCAAACTCATCCATGATAGATTGGTAAATAGTTATCATTTTCTCAAGTTCAAGAATTATTGCTTTAAGAATGTTGGTGGAGGAATTAAAATGTGTAAGGGTTCTAAAATGAGGTAGAGAATCATCAATAAAATTGCTTGGGCAAGGAATAACATATGGGTCAAAACTCATCATCCGACTCATCACTATCACTAGGTAGGTTAGCAAAGTAATTTATCTTGGGTGGAGATTGTACCTCAAGAGTTGTGTTTATAGAGGATGACGCAATTGACGAATATGTCATTGGCTTTATTAAAGGTGGCATCATAGGTTCCTTGACAACCTGCAATATTGATGTTGGAGGTGCAACATTGATCATTTCTTCTAGAGGTGGCAATCGGGCGGGTCGGGTCGGGTTCGGGTTCGGGTCGGGCGGGTCGGGTCAGTTTGACTTTCTAGAAGAAATCGGGTCGGGCCGAGTCGGGTCAGGGTCGGGTTGGGTCGGGTCAATTTACATGTTGTATTTTTTCAGATCGTTGATAGATTTTGATTGGATTGAAGGCCATTTGATCTCGGGTCGGGTCAGGTCAGGTCGGGTTCGGGTCGGGTCAGGTCAGTTTGACTTTCTTAAAAAATCAGGTCGGGTCGGGTTCGGGTCCGGGCGAGTCGGGCGGGTTTGTCGGGTCGGGTCGGGTTCTGCCACCTCTAATTTCTTCATGTGAACATGGAGAGGGTTGCTTGAGAGAAGTCGAGGTGGTAGCTTGAGCACACATCATGGTGGATAATTGAGTCTTGGACTTCTTTGATTCGATAATCTTATGCAAGAGCTCAATGGTGATGGGGTCGGTGATGTTTTTGAAGATGATGATAGTCTTCAAATTCATGCCACTTGATATGCCCTCTATCATGGCCATGAGTGTGAAATTAACTTCTTGAGAATGAGAGGCTTCATTGTCATAGTCATTATTATCATCATCCGAGTCGATACTCCATATTGCATTCATGGCTTTGGCTTTTCGTTTTCCTTTGAACCCATCCTTGGACGATTTGTACTTTCGATCTTGACGATTTGTGCCATCGATACCTTTGAGGTGGGAGAAAAGAAGGAAGCAAGAATGAATGGTATGTCTCTTCTTATGACATCCGAAGTATATCACTTTCTTATCATATTTATCTCTTTCTTTGTTGAATTTATTCTCAAAGTTGAGCATGCCGTTGAACATTTTTTAGAGGAACATGACATTTTTGGAAACTTAATGGTCAAGTGATTGAATAAAGTTTTCAAATGAGATTGATGGGTGAAAGTGCTTGACATTGCTTTGAGCGGGGAAAATAATTTATTTTGGCTCTACATGATAATCTCCTGTTTGTTTCAGTTTTTCTTCAAAGCATCTTAGATGAGTATACAAATCATTCAGTGTGAAGGCATCATTTATTCCTTGCATCACTTATAGAGCGGAGACAAACACTTGCCACCTTGGTCTTCGAAGTATCACCTTTAGGATTTTACCTACATTATTCGTTAGAGGTTCACCTAAATCTGTAAACTCATTTTGAATAGATAGCAATCTATTATACATTTTTTCAATCGATGAACAAAGTGTTGGTGGAATAGTTCCACCTCTCACAAAAGGCCCGTAGCCAGGGTGTGTCGATATGATAATGAAACATCGACAAGAAAACCGAGTCATATATCCCGGCTCGCCTGAGCAGAGTCCCCTCCCGCATGAGCACATACCGGGTCCACTCTAGTTGATATCCATGGCACTCTAAAGGAGTGATGAAGGGAGCAGTAGTCCATCTGTGAGCCTCCCCGTCGATAATCTCCTTGCCCAGGAGATGTGTCAAAGGAGCCGTAGAGGCAACGCCTAAGGGCTGAAGGGGCATGATGTCATGAGGCTAATCATCTCTGAAGAATAAACCGCCGCCTCGCGGGTAGACAGGAGTCGCTCGGATGGCTGAGACGAGAGGAGTCCAATCGCTAGGATCCTCATAAAAAGAATGATAATGACTCAAGGGGCGACGCGGAATGGCGTCATGAGATGGAACTACAATACCCGAAGAAGAAAAGACGTCATGAGAAATGAAGTGATGAATAATAAGAAATAATGCACCAAGACAAGCCTTTCGAGCGTTCAAGACTCGTCTTGGTGGGTGGCTCTTTGTTTACCCTTGAAAGATATCAAGGATGAATAGATGAATAAATGAAAATAAAATTGATGACTAATGATAAATCATGAGAAGAGGGAAGAAGAGAAAGCAATGAAAGATGGCCCACTAATCAGGAGAGGTCGCTGCTTAACCCCGGAACAAACCCATTAATCCCACAATGAAATATTAGGGTGAATGACGAGGATATAAATACCCCACCACCTCCTACTCTTTCGAGGTGGCTGACCCTCGGG
>CAXKVV010000893.1:0-46062 GCA_964058805.1 Schoenoplectus triqueter | reverse complement strand
AGTTGCAGCATTCTCGACATCAAGGATAGCACTCAATTTCTCTTCACAGATCAGTTTCAGCCTTGCCAGTCCGTAACGATCAGCTGCTACCAGCAAATGCTGAGCCATTTCAGGCGATAATTCTTGTTGAAGAGGCAAACTGTCAGTGTAGATAAAATCCAGCATGAGTTTGAAAACCTCTGGTTTCATATCTTCAATTTTTATGATGTAGTCAGTTTTGCTCTTAATCATGGGGCTGAAAAATTGTGCCCTGAAAACGGGTGAGCGTGCAACTAGTACTTCCCTGTGTGCAGTAATTATCTCTTCGCTCACTTTGAATGCCACGTCAGCCCCTTCTCCAGTTTCCCAAAGATGGATGGAATGCTGGTATATGTCAGACTGGTAAAAGTTGGATACTGGCACAAGAACTGTTTTCTTTCTTTCATCATTATAACACGGCCTTACCAATTTCACAAAACACTTAAGCGTGAAGGAATCATCTATCAGATGTGTTTCTGACCTGAAAATGTCCTCACTCACTAAAACTCTTATGCTGAGTTTATCTCCTTGTTTTGAAACAGATCCAGTTGCCTTTGCATTATTGGCCAAATACGCAACCCAATATTTGCCACTTTTATGGTCAAGCAGGCTGAATTCAACCTCTAATGCAATGAAACATTTGATCTCAGTTAGTGGAGACACGTGCAGATAATAATTACCTAGGGCGAGAGCTGGAGTGATATTGATGGCCCATCCGTGACCTGCGAGGTCAAATGTGGCAACCGACAGTTCTTTTCCATCTGTAACATGCTTCCGGATTAGGGAGTAGCCGACGACCTTTACAGAGACTGATTTCTCAAATTTCTCCATTCGGCATACCACATCAGCCTGCAATTGTTCATCAGTTGCCATAAATATATGAAAATCTTATGACAATCAAGCAAGCGAGAAGAGTTTGTCTCATTATATAGCAGCAGCAGTTCAGTAACTTTGTTGTTGGGTGTGAAGACAAAATCTTAATCACTAAGTAAGGTGTGAAGACAAAATCTTAATCACTACATATATGAAAATCTTATCTTAATCATTTTTATTGATATTATTAAATATAATATAATCTAATATTATTGTAGACACCCTAATTTATGCAATTTCATTGGATAGTTATTTCATTTGCTAAATAAGTAAATATGACAAAAAAAAGGAAATGAGTAAATACGAGAAAAGAAATAATATCAAAATCAAGACGTTGCCGTCAAAAAGTATCTCTCAACCTTATTGTTATTTCATCCTGTCCTTCTAATCGTATTTGTATTATTTTCTTCTTATTATTTTTTATCCTTCAAAAATAAAAAAAATATGCTCAACCTTATTCAGAATGAATAATCAACAATTTTATTTAGTTGTCTACCATATCAATTTTTGTTTAATAAGTCTTAAAATTTTATTTCATACAGACAATGCCATATGGCTTCAAACTTAAAATCACATTAAATTTTTTTTCCCTTCGTTCTTCTTTCTTTTTATCCGTCTAGAATATATGTTGGTGCTAAAATATAGATGAAACTCAGTACACCTATGACAAGTTGGACAAAGATCTGCAACCCCAAAAAACCCAAAACTTGTTATTAGGCTAACGAGTTGAATACAAAATTTTATCTTTAAAATGAGTTAAAATGAATTTTCAGCAGATCTATAAGAAAACGTTTATATTTTACGCACATAATTTTTAACCCCGGGTAGAAGACATTACTTTGAATTGATAATATCATACATATAAGCGGGAAAAATAATAATAATCAAAGCCACATAAATGCTTTTAAATGACACATGCAAACCTAAAATATTAATTTTCAGTTAAGAGAATTGACCGGGTTATTTCAAACTAGAAGTATTTATTGAAAATCAAAGAAAACTAAAACAAAATGAGTTTTGACCAGTCAATTAAAATTGTAATTTTGGTTGTGTCTAACTTGTTCTTTTGCCTGCTCCCTGTACAAACAAAATGTGTGTTCAAATGGACATGCAGGTTGTCAGAAATCTCACATTGAAATGAGAACAATATTTATTTTTTAAATTATGATGTACCAATAGTTTTGCCTTGCTTTTGTGTGCAGAGTGTCATCTCTTACCCTAGGTGCTCTTAGATACTTGCTACATTCTTCTTATTTTTATGGTTACACATAATTCTGCTAATTTGACGAGACAATAGGCAAAATGGTATATAGACCATTCTGAAATGAAAAAAAAAAGTTTTACATGATATATTTAATTTTGGTACTTTACAGTTAAGTTAAAACTAAAAAAAAAAGAACAACGCTATGTTAATACTTTGTAGTCAGATACGTATTGCTTTTATTTTAGCTAACATAAATTATTATGAATTTAATAAAAAATGACATATCATTTATGACATAAATTATTTCACACTACATAAGTATATATTATTTTCATATTATAAGGTATACAACGATTTTGATATTTTACATTACATATATGTGAATTCAAAAGCTAGATCTGAAATCGGAACAAGGGAAATGGTAAATCATCCTCATTTTTTTTGCCTATTCTTAAAGATCTGTGAAATAACACATTATTTCTTATAGGAATGAATACTTACATTGAAAATCTTACTTCATACATTCATTCATTTTTTACGTAACTAAACTATTTTATATTTTGTTACATGAAATATACAATAATGTTTTCTATCATTTGGTAGAGTGAAATCAGCATGTTCTTAAGCTCATATTTAGAATATGTTTTCTATCAGTGTTGAACTTTGCCAATTTCGACACATATGCTAATTGAGAATAGCATCGTATTGTACTATTTTCACGCTAATAAAAAAATCACTTTTTTTTTTATTATTCTCAGTTATTATTCTCAATTCTTCTATTCTTACATTACGATCCAAACATGTCTTTAGTATATTAACCATAAAAATAAAAAGAATGTAGCAAGTATCTAAGAGTATCATTTTAAAAAGGCGATATCAATATGGTAAGATGACGCTCCGCACACAAAAACAAGATATAATAATTAGTACATCCTAATTTAAAAAAATAATATATTATTAAATATAATATAATTTAATATTAGATTAGATTATATTTAATAATATTAATAAAAATAATTAAGATAAGTACTAAACACAATGTTATATAAGTCTTGATAATCTTTTGTGTCCCGCATTAATTGATTTTCAGACTTCTCGACATTGTGCTCCGGACCCGGTCTGCAGCCCTTCTATTTTTATAATTTTTTAATAGTGTTTTCTTTTATAATTTGTTTTTATATATAAAAATAACCCTTCTTAATCGCTAAGAAATATGATAAGTTACTTAATTACTAATATGACTCATGGACAGAGATAAAAGGGTATCCACGTGGGAGAGAGAAGATAATGCTTTCTCCAAACTCAAAAGAACGTGGTTTAACATAAATTGGTGCACCGCATAGTTTTGGTTTGGTGTCATCGATGATATAGTTATATAATACAACAAGTCATTTAAAATTATAGATCAACAATGTTGTACGGGCGTGGGTAAGTATCGTATTAGATACGGTATGAATGTGAGGATTCTATTTTAAAGCTTTTAAAATACATATGCGGCTATATATAAATAATATTTATTATTTATTATAAAAAACAAAAGCATGTATTGAAATATTTGAATTTTCTATTATAACATTACAAATAATAAATATATTATTATTATATTTCTATGTAATAACATAATAGTTTGGATTTTAATAGATAGGAGAATACAAATAGCAAAAGATAAATTTATATTGTACAAGTAAACAACAAAAATATGCTATATTGGACTAAAAAAATTATTCATTACGATATTTACAACATAGTTACATAAATATACTAATACTCGTATAGTGCTTTGGATCATACTTATTCGAGAATTGGGGGCTTCTCTTAGCCTTTTATCTGAGCAACTTGGAGGCAACCATACCAATAATAATTTTGTTTTGGATTCGGACTATTGCTTTGTTAGTCCTATATTATGAATTTTTCTTTGCCAAGAGCGTTGGATTTCTCTCATTGGGAGTCTGAAATGAGCAGTTATAATATTGTACTGTTCAAATTTGAATACATGTATCATCACAAATTATTAACTGTATCTACAAGTTAAATAAATTAAAATATTATGATACATTAGCCGACACATCTGATACTCTCTCTAATATGAGATGCAAATTTGTATAAAAATACAAATCCGATATGAGATGTGAGAGATTTTGAAAGAATTCATTTAATATAATAAATCAGAGAGTAGTTGAATATCGAAACCATAAAGAATTGAGGAGCAAACACTCAAAGCAAAGATGACACATACCATGAAGAACTGAAGAGCAAACATTTATAGCAAAGATGGTCCAGATCATAAAGAACCGAGGAGACAAACATTTAAAGCAGAGATGCCTTTCTTTTTTTTGAGATTTTTTTTTTTTTGAATTTAGAGATGGCCTTTCCACATTTAAAGCAGAGGGCCGAAATGCACATAACGGTGTCAGAGACAGAGATGGTCTCAGAAAGCACTGATGGGTGAAAGTATGGATTAATCTTAAACGCATCAAGACCAGTAACAAAGAACAGCGAAACCATAAAAATGACCCCACAACACAGAACAATACTCAGAGCAGAAACTAGCTGTTGCCAAACCAGCCACAGATAAATAAAAGGGCATCAGCAAATGACCTCAGCATGTGTGAGCACCGCAGAATATGAATCCAACCATCAAAAATCGAATGGAGATCACTCCAGGAGCTGACCAAGATCACCCTGGAATTTTGAGGGGGGAATGTGAATTTCTAATTGCGGATTGTGTTTTACAACTTTCTGTCTTTCTCTGAGGACCATTTTGTAACAGTCACTGTACATTCAAATGAGAGGCAATCATTTTGCCATATCCTTCTCAGAATATGTTCAGTTGTTTTCAAAAAACCTTTGGAAATATCCCGCTTGGACTGAGACATCCAGCTGGTTGTTTCAGTAAGAAACTGGATACTGAATGTCATAGGTACATTCGGTTCGCAAGAGAGAGTCCAGAGGTGGCCAGCAAGATCGAACGTGCTGCAAGTGAGACCGTGGTGAATGTCTCCAGTTCACATGTCACATCAATTGGTTCTAATTCGTCTAGGAATTCTTTCTTCGATGGATATTGAGCAATACTTATCTGACGGGATAGTGGAGTCGATTAGTCAAATTGCTAGTATGAAAAAAAAATTGTTTGAGGAAAGAAGGAAAACATAACGTGGAAAGCAATGAATTTCTTATCATGCATGTAATCTATCAAATGCATATCATATTTTAATCTCGATTTTGGGGATCAAAATTATAAACGAGAGAAACTAAGGAAACAAATTCCAAGGTACTTTTCCTGTCTGTAATTCTTTTGTATTTTCACGTTTTTTCTGAATAAATTTTCTGTTTTAGAGACTAAAGTTTAACAACTAGAAAAACCTAATAAATTAGTTATAAAGAATAAATAAGGAGGGTGTTCCTTACGTTCCTCTAATTTTATTTAGTAACTTAAAATAATGGTTCAACCATAAAACATTAAGAAGAAAGGGCTATAAAACTTGCCTTGAAAGCTCTAGGATGAAATAACCCATATATACCAGAATCCTTAATTATTGAAGCAAAAAGTAAGCCAGATTATATGCCGAGGCAATGTTATACATGAAATAAGTGTTTGATTGCACACAAATAGTTCAGCCACACACGAGGTTATTTATGGCACTAGACTGGCTATAAATTGGTAAGATAACAAAGAAATCTTCTTCTTTAGAATAAACCAATTTATACAGGAAAATCATCTTATTATCTCAAAATTGCAGCCTCGGCTTCATGGTTTGGAACTTGCCTAATAGTAGGCTGTATAATGTGCGACGAAATAAATATGTCTCAAAACCTTGTTAATATTGGATGGTAATGAATTCGGAATCTCTCAAAACCTACAGCACTGAATAGCGACTTCCCTTATCACTGGAATTTTGTATGAAATTCTTCGAAATTCACATGGTTCTTCTTCTATTAGAAGTTCTAGAATCAAGGTAGCAGATGCAATATGTCCATCTAAACAAGTATCAGTACTAAAAAAAAAGGAAAAAGAAAAAGAAATGAGATTAGCTCCTCTAGATTGGTTCATCGGCAACTTCTTATTCTACTTATAGCTAGGTTTATGCATATGTTCATATCAGTAGACTGTAATACAACTGTACTGATATTATTAAAAACATTTTAATTTTTAATTTAATGCATTTAAAATTTAAGAAGCTAAAATTTCTTATTAATTTAAGTACATTTCTGTAAAGGAAAATTAATTTTACTATTATTGTATTGAAGTATGCTGCTTAGAATACTTACATCTTTATCCAAGTAGTTTTGTTTAGAAGATTAGGACAATGATGAGAAATGGTTCAGAAACTTCTTTTCTGCACAAAAATAGAGTTCAGCTTAAAAATACTAATAATGTATACATTTAACCTCAAATATACCTTGTGCATATAAAATTGAAGGCATTTCAAGTTCATTTTGAGGAGGTATCCAGAGTATGAGAAAGTCATACATAATCTAAAAATAGTTTCTTCTGAGAGAAAAATGAGCGTCAAGTTCTCAAATATCATTTTGTTATTCATGGGGTTTGAACCAATCACTACTTGATTACTAGTCATTTGCCATAATCCAAAAATAGTTGAAAATTGACAATTTTTATACTTCTTAGAAAAGAAATATAGATATTAAAAGTGGATGATCAGAACAACTGATTCTATTGCATATTAGATAACTTTTACCAGACACATAAAGATGGAAACAGCGTACACATCTCAATTTTGGCTAGTACAATTTTTATGTATTTTGTTTTATGGCTTCTCCCAGATCTGATAAATGAGCATTTTTTTTGCTGACAAAAAGAAGAAAATGCAATACATCTTGATAAATGATAACATTAATTGAAGGTTCTCCTAACGTCAATCATCAAGTCACCTCCTAAGAATATGGATGTTTTTATTTAGTTCCCCTCTTGCTATCTACCTTCCATAACAGATCACCCAATATTAGAGGATAATTTTCCATGAGAAGCTTAAATTCATCTGTTGCCATCACATCATGTAGATTCTCATCAGAAGCTAAGAAATCAAGACATCTCTCTTTCAGCTGGACGCAATTAGACTGATTTGCAAGAATCAATGTGGCTGTAACATGCTCCACATTAATGCAGTTACCCAATTTCTCTTCACAAATCAGCTTCAGCCTCCCCAATCCATACCGATCAGCTGCTACCAGTAAATGCTGAGTCATTTCAAATGATATGTCCTCATTTAGAGGGAGAGTGTCAGTGTACACAAAAAGCAGCAGGAGCTCAAAAACTTCTGGCCTAATATCTTTGATCCTTAAGCATTCAGCTCTGCTCTCCTGCATCAGGCCAAAAAATTTAGTCTTGAAAACCGGTGAGCGTGTTGCTAACACAATCTTATGAGCAGCTCACCGACTTGGAATTCCACATCAGCCCCTTCTTTACTGTTCCACAGCTGGTGAAAATGCTGAAGAAATTCAGAAGATGGTACAATAACTTTTTCTTTGCTTCAACACACGTTTTAACCAATTTGACGCAACACTTGAGCATGAAGCAGTCATCTTTTAGATAATCAGATTTCTCAAAAATAGGTTTCTTCATGAAATAATCTCTCATGAGACCATCTCCTGTTTCGTAATCTTTCCATCAGACTGCGCAGCATTTACATATGATGTCGAATATGTCCCACTTTTATGGTCAAGGAGGCTATATCCAACCTCTAAAGCCATCACTGTTGTTGTCACAGTCAATAGTGATACATGTAACGTCATCCATTCTAGGCCATGAATCCAATTGTAATGGTAACCATATGGAGAGAATTTGATGGCCCATTTATGCCCTCCAAGATCGAATGTGCCAACTACCATGTCATTTTCTGGTCTTAGTTTTTTTCGTTAGAGAGTAGCCGATGACCTTGAGAGAGAATGATTTTGTAAATGTCTCCATTCTGCAGACCATATCAGCTTCCAATTGTCAATCGCTAGCCATAATTCTGTGAATAAATATATTTAGAAGTTGAATAAGAAACAAAAGTATAATTTTAAAAAGATAAAGAAGAAACATTAGTGTAATAAATTCGAAAATTTCTCAAATACATCCCAAGTGAAATCATAGATTTAAACTTCACAACAAGATTCATCAATGCTTTCTTGTTTTGAATAATACTTTCAATTCTTTATATTTCAAACTTTCAATTAACGTTTTATTCTTTAATCAGCAGTGGAATCAAACATTATAGAGCAAACGCAAAGATGATAAGAGAATGATCATCCTAAAAATAAAATCACAAATTTTATTCTAATTTGAAATAATATATTGAAAATTGATAGTGAGTAAAATCAAGAGTCCAACCATATCTACATTGAAGATGATAATAATAAAGGAATTTTGAGCTCAAATTATATGTAAAAGCACTAGTCTTTTTCTTTCCCAATTTGAACTAAAAAAAACAAGAAGAAAAAACAAACCGTTCAGATAGTTTCAGATCTTTGAGAAAGAAAGGAAAGGGGGGGGGGGGGTAGTAGTGGAAGGTTATGTAAAAATCTTGTAAGGTTTTGTGCTACTTATATAGCAATTTTGGCTCAATGTACATTAAACTCTGAAACTGAAAGGTTGCATAGAAAAGGTAAATGTCAGAAGTAAACAGGAAGCACCTAGCCGAATTGAGAAGCGCAAAAGACGAACGAGTCGGGTAGATCCGCATCTTTTCGAACATAAAAATTAGTTTGTATGTTTTTTGAACCGTTCGGATTCATATTTTTAACAGACCTTAAGGTCTGAAATTCATACTTTTAATAATTATTATGAATTCCGATGCAAATCAACGATTTCCGAATCCTTCAAATAAATTTTTGAGTTCGAAGGGCTGCGAATTTGTAGTCTTCCAGTAAAGAGGTTTTATAATAAATCAACCGAGTATTGTTGCATATATTTACATCATTATAAGAAAATTTACAATAAATTGTTAACTTATAGCTTTACAACATAGATAATATGATATTTAAATATTTACATTTTTAAAGTTAAATGCAGGTACTCTTAGCATGACATATGAATTTATTATTTGTGTATAAATTTAATTCAATAAAAGTTCATATTGATAATTCTGTAATTTAAGAGATATATTACTATAGGAACTTAACATTCGACAACATCATAATACATACAATTTGATTTTACTACTTTAATATTGCATATTTATTTTCATGAAGAATAATTAGAAAAATAACATGCCACATATATGTACAATATAATATAAAAATAATATTGTATATTTCTAATATATGTGTTTTATCTTACAGCTTTAAGTTGTAAAATAAAAGTGTATACTATAATAGAGATTTATTTATCATTTACGCATTTAATCCACGTAACTTTGTCTTTTTTTGGATTTGTAAATTTAGTAATATTTAGATTTTTCTTACGTGTTATTAATTGCGATGGCCCACCCTCCGTCAGCAACAAAGCAATCAGAGAAGAGAACAGAGCTACATTAATTGTTACGGTGACTTTGCTGGGTCAAGCATAACGGACAAAGAATGGTCGGTTGGTAGATATTTTTAAATTATTTTAGTACAATATTATTATTCAATCGTGTTATTTACAAGTTTAGACAGTACTTACCAAATTGCAGCTCATTGAATAAGTCCACATATTGAAAAATATAAAGTACATAAAAAATATGATTATAGATAAATTTTATTAAGATTTCATTTCTTATTTGTTAAGGCTTAAAATATTAAATATAAAAATTTAGTTTAAATAATATTAAGTAAATATTAGAGTTTTTTCTATATCTTTTAAAACTAAAAATAACTCATAACATTATGTATTAAGATATTATATGATAGTTTTTAAGACTTTGAATATCATTCATAAGACGATCTAGCGAGTTTCAGAAGAGCTGTCATTATTTAGTGAGCAATTTAATTTTGTCAAGTGATTATTTTTGTCTTTACGTAAAAACGGACATTGGATCCTTATTGTTGTTCATTTATCCAAGATAGAAATCTAATTGTACAACTCTCTTGATATTCAAATAAGAGAGTAAGCAATTATTATCAAATTCATATTTTAAGATATTATAGTTTAGATATATATAGAATTGCCCATATTCTGATGGCCATTTAAATATAAATTTCAAGTTTAAAATTATGACTTGTAATATTAGATATTAAGACGTCATTTTTTATATTAAGACTTGAGACATTCGATTTTAACACATTAAAATTTAGTTATATAGATTTGTTCATATTCTGATGGATGTCCAAATAAGAAAATTCAATTTCAAAATATGACTTATATTGTTAGATCTTAAGATGTTATATTTCTCGTGTTAAAACTTGAGACATTTAGTTTTAAGACAATGAGATTCAAGCATAAATACTTGTCCATGTACCGATTACTTCTCAAATATAAATTTTAAGTTCAAAATATGATTTATAATATTAAATATTAAGACATTGTATTTTTAGTATTAAAACTTAAAACATTCAGTTTTAAGACATTGAGATTCATGTATGAATACTTGCTCATATTTTAATTGCCGTCCAAATATAAATTATAATTTAAAATATATCTTGATATATTAGGTATTAAGATTTTATTTTTTCAGTATTAAGACTTAGGACTTTTGATTTTAAGACTTCGATGATCACCTGACATCTGTTGATGTTCGAGAATGTGGTCAATAGAGTTTTTTAGTTGAGGTACAGATCTAAAATATAGTTAGTTGGTCTTTTTTTTAACCTTCAACAACTGTTTTTTATTAAATAACCTTTGTTGAAGAAAGATTATGCAATTTTTAAGTCAGAATTGTTGCAGAATTTTGTCATCAGTAATGATCAATTAATAAAAATCATTTCTAAATTTGTTAAATAGGAGTTAAGAGAGCTTCATTAATGATTTTTATAAAACAATCTTTGCTGAATACTAACTTTTAGTCCAAGCCAATAGGAATTAAGAAAAGTGATACCTATGACTTATAAACTCTTATTATATTTATCATTCATTCTATACTTCATCTGATGTTTTCGATTGAACATATCTCCCTATATAATCTTCCCCTTCTACTTCATCTTCTCCTTCTATTAAATTTCAAAAGTCAGATTCGAAAAATCAAGAGAGTTGATGGGATACCGAGAAAGAAGAAAAAAAATGGAGAAATATTTGAAGGCAAAAGCAAACCCTAGCACCTCCCCTTCAAAAAAAAATCATAACTTTAATAGAAACTCCAATCAAAGTGTACTACATAGCCATGAGAAACTCACAACCAGTACTCTGTTTTAAATTTTAGAAAGTTTTTTCCATTTTCATTTTATTTTTTGAATTATTTTTAAAAGTGGTATAGATTTTTATATTATTATATTATTGAATGAATAATAAATATTCATATTTTTTTCATGTTCTATTATTATATTAATATTATATGATTATATTTAATTTACATCATTGATTTATATGTTAAGAAAGCCTTTGCTGTTAACATCAACTTAACTATGCAACTGTTCTTACTCCAAAATCAATATTGATGTATTAAAAAAAATAAAAAGAATTTTGACAACACTTCTCCAATAATTTATTAAAATAACTATTTTTAAAGGTGACTTCTGTAATGATTATTAATTAAAAATCATTGCTAAAGTTTAAAAGATTAAAAAAAAATCCACTTTTACAATGATTCTTAATTAATAACCACTACATAAGACATTTTCAGAAATATTTTTTTATTAATAACAATTACAAAAATACTTTCAGAATTAGTTCTTTTTAATATGTACTCAAATATTTAGAGACGGGAGGTCTTCTGTGACGGTGTTTATTCTTTGAGCAACACGCCAACACCTAGTATTAGAAATGGTTCTGTAACCATTTTAACGAGTTCTAATAATCATCGTTGATGTCTTTTCTTGTTACATGCTTCGAACATGCTGTTGTGCAAGTCTAAGGTATTTATTTTTTAATTATCTATAAAACATCTTATCTGAATTTCAAGTATACGATTTCTTACACGGAAACATTGTCTTTGAAACTAAATCAAAGACTGGTTTCAAATTGTTGGCTTTATTTGGAGAAATATGCAAAAGACCCACATTTATCTGCAAATAAAAAAAGATTAAAATTGTACCTATATATAATGACTATGATTGCATTTATAATGGTTAAGATGTGGGATCCACTATCAGACTTCGAGATCAACGAACCATTTCTTTGGTAGAGCCCACTAACCTTTAGTAACGTTTTTTTTACTATTTTTGGCATTTTTTTAATAAATGTGGGTAATTGAAAACCGTTATTGATTTTCCATTCATTTCTTCGCAAAAATATATTAACCCCTATTTAGTAACTATTTTTAAAAAATCATTACTAAATAAGAGTTGCTAAGGATCTATTTCGTGGTAGTAATAATAAAAAGACATTTCCCCATCGTTTCAGAAACAACAAAAGCTGATTAATATCACAAAAAAAAATGGTGCTCATTAATTGAACAACAAAATACATAGATTAAACACATTTATCAGGTAATATTACTTGAAGTTATATATAAACATAATCAATTTACAAACTGTTGAAAATTTTAGTCCTATAATAATATAGTTTTGAGGTTTTAGAAGTGTGTGCATGCCCTGTCCTGCTGTCCCTGGGACATTTTCGAGAATAAGACTTTAAGAACATATTATAATTAGACCTTTCAGTTTGTCATTAAGCATAAAGTACTTCCCCGCTGTGTCGCAAGTCAAACAAAAAGTACGGAGAATAATAACAATTAACAACTGTTGAGTCCTTTAAGGAAATTTACAAAAGCGTACCTACATTTTATCTATAAATTTAAATTTGTGCCCATAAAGGTTATGCATGTACATTTGTTAATTCAAAATTTAATATTAGTATAATTTGAAAATATTTGCATTTAAGCTCATATATAAACACCTTAAAAATATATTTTTTTGTCTGTAAGATTTTAATTTATAATGTTCATTAAATTGTTTGTATGAAAATTTTATAAGGCATAAAAATTTAGAGTGGTTTGAATTTAATATGAAAATTTTATGGGTATAAAAATTTAGAGTATTGTGAATTTAGTGGGTGCGGAAATTTGAGTATCGATTCGATCTCGATAACCTAAACATTTTCCTTAAAGAAATGTGAAATTAACCAAGGATATTGAATTTAAAATCCGTCCCAACTCCCATGTGAGTAGAGATCCGGGATGTACGCCGGTAACGCCACACATGTCGCTTTACAATTATTGTCCCTCATGTGAACATCTCATACGAATATCCTGCTCATCCATCCTGGAACAATCAACCGGCTTCTTATTTTTTTTAATACAACTCAGAGATTAATAGAACGAGAAAAGAGTAAATTAATAATATACAAAATAAATTGAATCAATTATGATATTGCCATAACATTTTCCATTTTTTTTGTAATAATTATAGAGCAGGTCTGCTATGAATCAAAATATTGGTTGTTATTGTATTTAGATGAATCATAACCGTTAATATCTATTTTATCTCTTTTTTTTTATGATACAGAATTAGCCATTACTATATTATAGTTGCACTATTCTAACCCAAAATTTGAAGACATGGTACCATAAGTTGATGCAAAATTATATTAGGTCTTCATAATTTTGATTCAACCTCCGCAGCTATTATTAATGATAGTAAATTTATTTATTTTTGAGTTCAACCTCCGAATCCTTCAAATAAATTTTTGAGTTCGAAGGGCTGCGAATTTGTAGTCTTCCAGTAAAGAGGTTTTATAATAAATCAACCGAGTATTGTTGCATATATTTACATCATTATAAGAAAATTTACAATAAATTGTTAACTTATAGCTTTACAACATAGATAATATGATATTTAAATATTTACATTTTTAAAGTTAAATGCAGGTACTCTTAGCATGACATATGAATTTATTATTTGTGTATAAATTTAATTCAATAAAAGTTCATATTGATAATTCTGTAATTTAAGAGATATATTACTATAGGAACTTAGCATTCGACAACATCATAATACATACAATTTGATTTTACTACTTTAATATTGCATATTTATTTTCATGAAGAATAATTAGAAAAATAACATGCCACATATATGTACAATATAATATAAAAATAATATTGTATATTTCTAATATATGTGTTTTATCTTACAGCTTTAAGTTGTAAAATAAAAGTGTATACTATAATAGAGATTTATTTATCATTTACGCATTTAATCCACGTAACTTTGTCTTTTTTTGGATTTGTAAATTTAGTAATATTTAGATTTTTCTTACGTGTTATTAATTGCGATGGCCCACCCTCCGTCAGCAACAAAGCAATCAGAGAAGAGAACAGAGCTACATTAATTGTTACGGTGACTTTGCTGGGTCAAGCATAACGGACAAAGAATGGTCGGTTGGTAGATATTTTTAAATTATTTTAGTACAATATTATTATTCAATCGTGTTATTTACAAGTTTAGACAGTACTTACCAAATTGCAGCTCATTGAATAAGTCCACATATTGAAAAATATAAAGTACATAAAAAATATGATTATAGATAAATTTTATTAAGATTTCATTTCTTATTTGTTAAGGCTTAAAATATTAAATATAAAAATTTAGTTTAAATAATATTAAGTAAATATTAGAGTTTTTTTATATCTTTTAAAACTAAAAATAACTCATAACATTATGTATTAAGATATTATATGATAGTTTTTAAGACTTTGAATATCATTCATAAGACGATCTAGCGAGTTTCAGAAGAGATGTCATTATTTAGTGAGCAATTTAATTTTGTCAAGTGATTATTTTTGTCTTTACGTAAAAACGGACATTGGATCCTTATTGTTGTTCATTTATCCAAGATAGAAATCTAATTGTACAACTCTCTTGATATTCAAATAAGAGAGTAAGCAATTATTATCAAATTCATATTTTAAGATATTATAGTTTAGATATATATAGAATTGCCCATATTCTGATGGCCATTTAAATATAAATTTCAAGTTTAAAATTATGACTTGTAATATTAGATATTAAGACGTCATTTTTTATATTAAGACTTGAGACATTCGATTTTAACACATTAAAATTTAGTTATATAGATTTGTTCATATTCTGATGGATGTCCAAATAAGAAAATTCAATTTCAAAATATGACTTATATTGTTAGATCTTAAGATGTTATATTTCTCGTGTTAAAACTTGAGACATTTAGTTTTAAGACAATGAGATTCAAGCATAAATACTTGTCCATGTACCGATTACTTCTCAAATATAAATTTTAAGTTCAAAATATGATTTATAATATTAAATATTAAGACATTGTATTTTTAGTATTAAAACTTAAAACATTCAGTTTTAAGACATTGAGATTCATGTATGAATACTTGCTCATATTTTAATTGCCGTCCAAATATAAATTATAATTTAAAATATATCTTGATATATTAGGTATTAAGATTTTATTTTTTCAGTATTAAGACTTAGGACTTTTGATTTTAAGACTTCGATGATCACCTGACATCTGTTGATGTTCGAGAATGTGGTCAACAGAGTTTTTTAGTTGAGGTACAGATCTAAAATATAGTTAGTTGGTCTTTTTTTTAACCTTCAACAACTGTTTTTTATTAAATAACCTTTGTTGAAGAAAGATTATGCAATTTTTAAGTCAGAATTGTTGCAGAATTTTGTCATCAGTAATGATCAATTAATAAAAATCATTTCTAAATTTGTTAAATAGGAGTTAAGAGAGCTTCATTAATGATTTTTATAAAACAATCTTTGCTGAATACTAACTTTTAGTCCAAGCCAATAGGAATTAAGAAAAGTGATACCTATGACTTATAAACTCTTATTATATTTATCATTCATTCTATACTTCATCTGATGTTTTCGATTGAACATATCTCCCTATATAATCTTCCCCTTCTACTTCATCTTCTCCTTCTATTAAATTTCAAAAGTCAGATTCGAAAAATCAAGAGAGTTGATGGGATACCGAGAAAGAAGAAAAAAAATGGAGAAATATTTGAAGGCAAAAGCAAACCCAAGCACCTCCCCTCAAAAAAAAATCATAACTTTAATAGAAACTCCAATCAAAGTGTACTACATAGCCATGAGAAACTCACAACCAGTACTCTGTTTTAAATTTTAGAAAGTTTTTTCCATTTTCATTTTATTTTTTGAATTATTTTTAAAAGTGGTATAGATTTTTATATTATTATATTATTGAATGAATAATAAATATTCATATTTTTTTCATGTTCTATTATTATATTAATATTATATGATTATATTTAATTTACATCATTGATTTATATGTTAAGAAAGCCTTTGCTGTTAACATCAACTTAACTATGCAACTGTTCTTACTCCAAAATCAATATTGATGTATTAAAAAAAATAAAAAGAATTTTGACAACACTTCTCCAATAATTTATTAAAATAACTATTTTTAAAGGTGACTTCTGTAATGATTATTAATTAAAAATCATTGCTAAAGTTTAAAAGATTAAAAAAAAATCCACTTTTACAATGATTCTTAATTAATAACCACTACATAAGACATTTTCAGAAATATTTTTTTATTAATAACAATTACAAAAATACTTTCAGAATTAGTTCTTTTTAATATGTACTCAAATATTTAGAGACGGGAGGTCTTCTGTGACGGTGTTTATTCTTTGAGCAACACGCCAACACCTAGTATTAGAAATGGTTCTGTAACCATTTTAACGAGTTCTAATAATCATCGTTGATGTCTTTTCTTGTTACATGCTTCGAACATGCTGTTGTGCAAGTCTAAGGTATTTATTTTTTAATTATCTATAAAACATCTTATCTGAATTTCAAGTATACGATTTCTTACACGGAAACATTGTCTTTGAAACTAAATCAAAGACTGGTTTCAAATTGTTGGCTTTATTTGGAGAAATATGCAAAAGACCCACATTTATCTGCAAATAAAAAAAGATTAAAATTGTACCTATATATAATGACTATGATTGCATTTATAATGGTTAAGATGTGGGATCCACTATCAGACTTCGAGATCAACGAACCATTTCTTTGGTAGAGCCCACTAACCTTTAGTAACGTTTTTTTTACTATTTTTGGCATTTTTTTAATAAATGTGGGTAATTGAAAACCGTTATTGATTTTCCATTCATTTCTTCGCAAAAATATATTAACCCCTATTTAGTAACTATTTTTAAAAAATCATTACTAAATAAGAGTTGCTAAGGATCTATTTCGTGGTAGTAATAATAAAAAGACATTTCCCCATCGTTTCAGAAACAACAAAAGCTGATTAATATCACAAAAAAAAATGGTGCTCATTAATTGAACAACAAAATACATAGATTAAACACATTTATCAGGTAATATTACTTGAAGTTATATATAAACATAATCAATTTACAAACTGTTGAAAATTTTAGTCCTATAATAATATAGTTTTGAGGTTTTAGAAGTGTGTGCATGCCCTGTCCTGCTGTCCCTGGGACATTTTCGAGAATAAGACTTTAAGAACATATTATAATTAGACCTTTCAGTTTGTCATTAAGCATAAAGTACTTCCCCGCTGTGTCGCAAGTCAAACAAAAAGTACGGAGAATAATAACAATTAACAACTGTTGAGTCCTTTAAGGAAATTTACAAAAGCGTACCTACATTTTATCTATAAATTTAAATTTGTGCCCATAAAGGTTATGCATGTACATTTGTTAATTCAAAATTTAATATTAGTATAATTTGAAAATATTTGCATTTAAGCTCATATATAAACACCTTAAAAATATATTTTTTTGTCTGTAAGATTTTAATTTATAATGTTCATTAAATTGTTTGTATGAAAATTTTATAAGGCATAAAAATTTAAAGTGGTTTGAATTTAATATGAAAATTTTATGGGTATAAAAATTTAGAGTATTGTGAATTTAGTGAGTGCGGAAATTTGAGTATCGATTCGATCTCGATAACCTAAACATTTTCCTTAAAGAAATGTGAAATTAACCAAGGATATTGAATTTAAAATCCGTCCCATGTGAGTAGAGATCCGGGATGTACGCCGGTAACGCCACACATGTCGCTTTACAATTATTGTCCCTCATGTGAACATCTCATACGAATATCCTGCTCATCCATCCTGGAACAATCAACCGGCTCCTTATTTTTTTTAATACAACTCAGAGATTAATAGAACGAGAAAAGAGTAAATTAATAATATTGAACTTAATTAAAATCCATCCCATATGAGTAGAGAACCCGCGGGACCCTGCGCACGTCGCTTACGATTAGTGTTACCCATGTGAGTGAACATCTCATACAAATATCGTGCTCATCTATCCTGAAACAATCAAACTGGGTTCTTCTCCTCAATTGAACTAAGCACTACCTTTTTATTCTGACATCAAACATGACGTCCATAATCTCTGCGATAAATGATGCAATGGTTAGCATACTCCTTGGTGAGGTTTCATATACACTTCCTCGTTCGGTGTATCGAAGAACCAGAGGCCGGATTGCGCGAGGCAGTGGAAATCAGGTGGTGGCCACACAATCCCCACTTACGTCAGCAAGTGATCCATCAGTCACTGCGACAACCAGTGCTGTGCAGGTGTCAATAAATCCCTCCCCATTCCGGGAAGGCAGCAGTAGGCATGCTCCAATGCCTGACGAACTATTTGAAGTATCCACCGAAGGTGATTTGCTCCGTTTGAGGAGTCTGGTGGTTGAGCATGGGACAGACATTCTGTTCACTGTAACCCCTTATCAGAACTCGCCCCTTCACCTGGCAGTGATGCTTGGTCACAGTCAGAAGTTTGTGATGGAGATCTGTGACCAAGCCCCATCGCTCCTATCCTTCACAAACATTCATAAAGAGACCCCGCTAATTGCAGCACTGATGGCGCATAACGAAACATTAGCCTTCTGGTTGATTGAATACGCATCACGACGTAGAATATCTAACATAGCCAATCCCTTAAAGGACATGCTTATGATGTGTGATAGGCGTGAAGAAAATGCCCTCCACCATGCATTGCGAAATGGTTATCAGGATCTAGCAATTACCATTGTTAATACAGAATCCAGCCTATTAGAGAAAGTCAACAAGAATGGCGAGTCAGCGATGCATATGGCATGCCGAAAAGGATTTTCTGTTGTTGTACATGCAATGCTAAATTTTCAGTCCCCGTCACATGCTGGACCCAATGGTCAATCAGCTTTGGATGCAGCAACTGAAGCTACAAATATAAGTACGCAGAATTCCTTTTACTTCAAATCGTCATTACCTGAGAGAAAGAATTATTGAATATATTATTTTAATTTTTTTGTAATGGGCTTGTGATATTCCGTCTCAGTTGTCAATAAGTCGAGCAAATTTTTACTAGATGCCTGCAAATGATCCACAATAAAATTTTCATTAAATCAAATTGAAAAGAATTGATGCGAATTATTTAAATAAGTAAAAGATACAAATTTCACTACAAGTATTGGTATAAACACTCACATCATCTCATACAGACTCAATGTCATAGCTCTATATTTCACTTCAGCTGAAGATCTGACAACTACGTCTTGCTTTTTGCTCCTCCAAGCCACAAGATTGTCTCCAACACATACACAATAACCGATCATAAACCTGCAATCGTTCATACAATCAGCCCAATCAGCATCACAATAACTATCAATTCTCAAGTGTCCATTTCTCTTAAATCATAGTTCATTCCCAGAATTTTTCTTGATATACCTGAGGATCTTACGAACAACTTTCATGTATTGTTCTTAAGGATCATGTGTGTACCTACTCACCACACTTATATCATAAGTAATATCAGGCCTAATGTGACATGGATAAATGAGTCGACCCACCGGTCTTTGATAGTGCTCCTTATAGAACGTGCTTGTTTTCTAAGTTCACAAGCATCACAAAATAACTTCTGCTTATCCACTTTATCATTGATTCGGGTTCAAACTTATTCAAACTATCAAATAATAAATGACCTAATCTACGATGTTACAATATTAATTCTTCATGTCCTCCATTCACAACAGCAGCAAGCAGAACAACCTCCCTATTCACATACCATAGATCATCACGTCTAACTTTAGTCCCAATCTTCCTCCCTATTTCCCTTTCCTGAAATACACACATATTTTTGTCGAAAAGAACAGTGCAATTTAATTAATCAACATGGGAATTGAAGAAAGTAGATTAACTAGAAATGAAGGAACATATAATACTGATGATAGTGTGATAGATGGATTGCACTTAACTAAACAAATATCACTGATGGGTTGTGATGTCCCATCAACGGTCTGAACAGTTTCAGGACACACATGCCTGCTTGAGTGATATTCTATAAACTCACTAGATGTTCCTGTGATATGTCTAAATGCATCTGAGTCTATAATCCAATCAATATGAGATTTAGTGGATGCAAGTGTCTGAATACCTTTGTTGACATGAGCATAACCAGCAAAGTTACAAAAATAGTCGGCGGTGTCATCCAAATTTGGAGTGACTGGACTTCCTTTAGAACTCTCAACTTATAATTTAAACTTTGTCAGCTCTTCCAACTCTATCATTTTATTTGTGTTTGTCTCAGTGGTGTTGTAAGAATTATTTGCTACTGCTAGATGAGCAACTCCTCATCCACCACGTCCTCTGCCTCCTCGGTCGCCACGTCCACCTCTCTGTCCTCTACCTCCTCGGCAACCGTTCCATGATTGGAGGCAGTTGTAGCTGAGATGCCCTTTCTTTCCACAGTTGTAATACTCTCGATCTGCTCTAGCAGGTGTAGCCGAGATTATCCAGGCCGAGCGTATAACTGATGTAGTCTCGCCCGCCATAATCTTCTATCTGATCTCTTCTTGCTCCATCGACGCAATGACCTCATCCAATGAGGAAGAGAAGATAAATGACACATTATAGCCTTCTCGCTTCGAACAGATTATAGTGATCCAAATTCGCCCATAAGCTACATAACTCAGCTATATATTGATGCACCAATTTTTCTCCCTATATGATGTCATCAATCTTCCCTTTCACCTCCATCATCATCATCACACTCCTAGCTCCAGAGTACATCCCTGTCAATACTTTTCAAACTTACACAGCACCGCTGATTGACTCTATCATCCCAACTATATTAGAAGAGACGGACATCAACAGCCAAGACACTGTTAGCGAATTAGGTATTGCTTCACATTCTCTATTCTACACCCTCCTTATTTTCAGGCTCAGTGTATTCTCCAGTCACATACTTCTCAAATCATTTGACCCGAAGGATTAATAGTGCCCTTCGAGTCTAACTCAAATAGTTTCTCGTCCCCCTCAAACTTGATGGCATTAGATAATAACGCTATTCTTTATATCACCTGTGACGAATCCGATACAAATACTGTCTTATTGGATGAATTTTCTTTCAATTTGACCTGAAATATTCTGGTCATCCTCTCCATAATCTCCTTCAAATCTTGACTAATCATAGGTGTTTTCATTCTCACAATTAAATTGCCTTAATGTCAAACACAATGTAATCCAAAAATAATAGACTCACACACAAACTGTGCGCGCACAAGTGATCACGACCTTCACCATTTGTCAGACACAACAAAATCTAAAACGAACGCAAAGATGAAATGTACTCTCAACATTTTTTTTCTTTTCTTTTTCCCTTTCCTTAAAACAACCACAAATTAGATGACGTTCTTTTCTTTTCTTTTTTTTAGAACAACCACAAATTAAATGAGTACGGAAGGGAAAAAAAAAGGGGAACAAAAAATTGAGTACTGTAGCAGCGGATAATGTAGTGACTTGGTACTGTAGCAGCAGCATGTCATATGAGGGAGTCGTCAGAGGTCCGAGATGAGCAAGCCGCTGGTAACTTTGATACCATGTAAAGTAAAGAGATGGTTTAGATAAAATTAGAGTTAGTCTTTAATTGAGAGGTTGTCCCTTTATATATTAACTGTGATAAAATTATAAATAAAAAATGATTAATTAGAGAATCACTAATTGATTTCTTTAATTAATACTAACAAATACTTTCTATATTCAATAATTTTCATTTGTAGCCCAACGTGATAGAAATAAAAAAAATTTATCCTTTTTTGATTCATACTTGAAATTATTATATTAGCCAAATGACACTCTCATACACCTGTCTAAAAAATACAGTGTGGTAATAAATTAAATTATTTACTGTTAATTTGTGCAAATGAAATTCCGAAAACCAAAACCCTACAGCATTTCGACTGCACTTTCAAAAAAAAAATGATAGTTTATAAAATTTGCCTTTTCTTTTCACTAATTTTCTTTTCTTCTGTTTTGCCGTCAGATATAGTTGATAATATATTAGGAAAGTGCTCTGAGCAACATGGAAATTGTCATGGAAATACTCTTCTGTGTACTGCAAAAAATGGTTATGGAAATACTCCGCTGTGTACTGCCATAGAAATGAGAAACTTGGAGATGGTTAGAACATTTTTGCAACACAATCGTAATCTGGCATACATTGCTAACGAAAAGGATGGTTATACACCTTTTCTTTTAGCTGCAAATCTGGGGTATGTGGAAATAGCAACTGTCATTGCCCGTTATTGCCCTGATTCTGCGTACGCGCTCACCAAATCAGATGAAATGAATGCACTTCATGAGGCCATTCAATGGGAAGAACGTGCATTCGTTGATTTTATCCTTGGAAATCCTTGGCTTCACAGGCTTATCAACCAAGGTGACAGTTTAGGTGATCTTCCCCTGCACTATGCTGCTCACACCTGCAATGCACAACTCCTTAGATCTCTGTTATCTAATAGATACGGACAAGATCATTCTGCTGTTAATGCTAACAACGTTGATGCAGCTGATGTCGTCTACAGCAAAATAGACTTGATTGAGACTCCAAAATGGGTAAGTTTAATTATTTTTCTTTTTTGATCGGAGAAAAAAGTTTAATTAACTTGGTGTCCAATATAAATAATAGTATTTTCTATTGTGCCACATAACGCTGCAAATAAGATATTGAAATTTATGTTGTACAAACTAGAGCAGTTCCTTTTGTTCTACATCACAAGTAAAGGCAAGAACAGTTCCTTTTCTCCACCACTCACTATTGAAGTCTTTCAATAAGATATATATGAATAAGACATATCTCTGAGAAAAGACGATCATCTCAAGTTGCTGTTACATATAGTTAGGGAATAGGGAATGATACATATATAACATGACAATTATTAACTTGACAACCTTGAATAAACGTTGAAAAATCAATTGTTAAACTTGTCAAGTTAATAGTTCTTAATGGTTCCCAATCCATTTTTATATTGACTGGTTGCTTCTCTAACATGAATTTACAATTTATCTTGGGTTTATGGTGAAGAAAGAGGCCTTTGATGTTGTATCAAGAAAAATCCCGTCTGGTGTATCACAGTTGGTAAAAGAAGAAGTGCGGGTGGTTAAACATGAAGTAGAGAAGATAAAGTCACTCACTGAAATGTACACTGGCAACACCTCTGTAGTTGCTGCTCTCCTTGCTACGATCACCTTTGCAGCTGCTTTTACCTTGCCAGGAGGATACAGTGCGGACACATCAGACGCAGGCCTACCCATCTTTGCTAAGAAAGCTGCTTTTCAAGTGTTTCTGTTCTCAGACACCATAGCTATGTGTTCTTCTCTTTCCGTGGCATTTTTTTGTGGTTTATTGACATGGAAGGACTTCAGAAGCACAAAGGAGAGCACAATTTTCCTGTTCAATTATAGGGAATGGGCGAGGGTACTGATGTGGTGTGCATATGCATCAACTTCAATAGCATTTGCGACTGGTTTGTACACAGTGCTAGCTCCTAAATGCTTGTGGCTTGCTATTTTTATAGTGACGCTCTGCAGCATGCTTCCTTTCCTTTCCATGATATTCAGTAATTGGCCAAGGCTGAAGTTGATTATATCTCCGCTAATTCAGTAATAGCATCCTGCTGATGTCGATCTTTCGTGCTGAAAGAGAAGTCGTTTTAGGCAATGGATATATTTTCAAAAATGGAATGTTAAGTTTATCTGCACTTATTTCCTTCATTAGTTCTGTGCTACTTTTCCTCTAGATGCAATTGTGAAATGTTAGAATCTTCCATTATTTAAATCGTGTATCTGACCCTTCCACTCGTAGTAGTTTATCATTCAATGAATGAATGAAATATGAATTACAACTTATATTGTATCAATTCAAGCGAAATCCTTTTTCTAATATATTTTAGTGACCTTTTCTATTGAGAATTTTTTCTCCCCCGGTCCTCCGTTCTCCAGGAAATGTCTCGCGTGTTCCTCTGTATATTACATATATGTGATATATGTGATAAAACGGGGCGCGCGCTGGTGGTTTACTTTTAAAATTTATAATACCTTAAGCTATTTAGTTCGGCCTCAAATACACAGCCTACATTGGTACAGTAAAGAATCAATCTACAAAGAATGAGATAATTGCTGAATTTATACCTTTTGGGTCTAGATGTGTAAATAAATAATAAAAAAAAGAGATTTGTTTTGATTTTTAGGTTATAAATTTAAAACAGAATAAGTAGAAAAACAATAACTAAATATTTTTGTGTATTGATTTTTATAAAATAATAGTTTTTAGAGACACAGATTAGATCCATTCGGAGCTAGACCATACGATCTGTATGCAAGTGCATACAGTCCATATGGACTCAGACAAGTCATAACTATTCTTCAAGACTAGTTTCTTCTCTGGTTGTACGAACCCTAACTTGCCACTACCTGATCAGTGAACCTTAACTGTCGTTTCTCGGCCCGCTAGTTAGAGTATAGTCAGGTGAAATTTCTAAGTTCCTTAAACCTCAACTGCTTCTCGGTTTAAATCACTTAGATTAAGTGCATGATTTTCTATAAACACGCTCAAATCGCTTTTGGTTTGTACAATTTTCACACAATGGAAGTTTTCTTGCATCTTCCTCTAAGTGATTGCACGGCCATTTCATGCGTGCCCCTGAATACAATTTGACAAAACAAGGAAGGTTCCTGGGAACTAGCTGTAGAACTCGCCAGCTTCAGGGGCTGATTACATGAATCTCTTCTTCTGGAGAAAGAAAATGGAAAAGAGAGGAGATGACATTTTAGGTATTTATATAATTATTATATTTTTTATAATATTATATATTATTATATTTTTTATAATATTATATATTATTATATTTTTTATAATATAATAATATTATATTTACATTATAACGATAAAATTAAAAATTATTTGAATTTAGAGTGATATTTAATTAAATTGAAACTTTAGAGCGTTATTTTTAAAAAAATTCAAATTTAAAGTGACATTTAATAAGTTTTTCCATACAAAAATTATCCCATTAAATCTCCCCGGAATCTCAACTCCAAGATTCTTGAGTGTACCATCCAAAATAACTTTTGATTCCAAACCGATTCCTGCTTTCTCTTCGGTCAAAATTTTCAAAATTGCTTTCATCCTTCTCTCGTCTTCATCCTTTCTTTTCTTGAGAGTGTGTTTCTTCCTTTTTTTCTGGCTGTTGCCTCCTGAGCATCTTTCTTCGATTCAGGTGATTTTTTTTCTTCCAAGTGCACAACTTCAATTCTAGACTATTGATATTTTAATTGTTTATTTTGAAAATTAATGTTTATTGCTTGATCATGATTGTCTGGCTAACAGTTTTGACTTAGATAAGTATTCTAAAAATTAGAGTTGTAGCGATTTGCAGATAATTAGGCCTTGTGAAATTCAGTACCGATCAGAGAAAGATTGTAGGCCAGAAAATTAAATGACAGGTGTAATTTCTGTAACAATATTGATCATAGAAAATTCAGTTAATTGCAGGGAAATCATAGGTTAATTGTTTTGCCAGGTAAATCTGACCATGTGAACTTATTAGACAGATTTAGTTATGACTAATCACATAGTTATTAACTTAAATTATTTAGATAAGATTGGATTATTCAGATAGTTTTAAGTACTATGCTGAAAAATTGACCATATTAAAAGACATTGTCATAGGATCAGAAATCCTAAATATGCTTAAAACTAACATTAATTAAATAAACAAACCAACAGAAGAATTAAAGACAAGGAAATCATAAACCCTAGTATTTTACCATATTGTGTTTTGTTTTATTTCAATATTTATAAATTTGACTCATCCTATTTTTTTCTTTGTAGAAGCGCAGCATGAAGCAGTTTGAATTCCTTCAATCTGATATAATTATTTCAAAAATCTGGTATCATTGCCCGCATCCCTATTGTGCTTAGGTTTAATATGGTGCCAAAGGTTGACTTCTGGATGCTGGATCTTGGCTCAGCTGAATTTGTATTTACAATCCTGAAAAGGAGCATGGCAATCCTCAATAGCAACCTGGAAAGGGTTGTCGTGTTGAACATGTCTTTCCTCCGAGAGAAATATGGTTTATCTATTAATCAGATTGTTCTGATGATAAACCAGGCTCCTAGATTGATACAATATAATCCTGATACTTTGAACATTTTGGCAAACAGAGCTGATGATTTATGTGCTGCTTTTCGACGGTGAACTTTTGTGTATGCATTAATTATTGTAAGTAATCTCAACCAACAGACCGTAGATGCAAGGGCAAATTATATCACAAGTTTTGGAATTTCTTGTGAGGATGTAAACTATGTAATTGCTCAAAGCCTATTGTTGTTGAGGGTACCAGAGGAGCTGATAGGTCGCAAAATGCAGTTCCTCATAAATGAAGCCAGTTGAGAGAAGTCACACATTCTCCAAAATCCAGCTCTTCTTATGTATGGCTTGGTGAAGTGATTAATCCCCCGAAACCTTATCTGGAAACTTCTCAAGTCAAAAAAACTTTTGGTGGCCAATAACAAATTTGTGACTTTTGTGTTACCTACTGAGAAGAAGTTTGTTTTGCCGTATGAACATGCTATTCATGGCCTCCACCAAGCATATGTGGATGCTTGTGCTGGGAAAATAGTAGCTCAAAAGTTGTTCTTAAAATGAATAAGTTAATTTACTTGGTCTCTCGGTACTTCGTTAGGATCTTACTAGTTATATATATATAATTTTCTTTATTTTCTACTTCTTTTGGGGCTAGAGTTTTGATGCTCAACAATGCAATAAACCACCAGTCAGTGAGCAGCGGTTCCATTCTTTTTGACCAATCAGACCACTCCATTTTGTATTGTTTCTTTCTACTGAATTTTGAGTTGTTAGTCAGTCATGTTGTTATAAAAACCAATCTGAACTAGTGGCTTTTCAGGTCTGTTGTGGTTTTGCCATGTTGACTGTGCCGTGCCTTCTACAAGGATTAACATTCTGGATCATCATTAGATATTGATCATGTGCAAGTCTTCTCGAGTTCTTGTATGGTTTTCGATTGTATTGCATTAAACTAGTCAATAGAGTAACTGGTACCAGAGCAAAGCAATAATGTTGCACAAGTAAACACAGCCAACGATAACTACTGTAGAGTGTTGACCTTGGAATAGATGTCTTACTCTCAAAATTGTGGATGAAGAAACTTCTCTACTGATACAACTCTCTGTCAATCCAACTAAATGTGACAGAACCTTTGAGACAAGCTTTCTGATGCTTAATTTTGTTAGAAGAGAAGGGATGGATAAAATAAATTTTTTTATTATTAGATACTTTTGTATCTTTCTTGCTTACAAAATAACAGAATACAACTCTTTATATAGACTAAATATCTAAGAAGACTCTAGAAATTCGTAATAAAAACATATAATAAAAACAGAATTCTAAACAGCACCCTTTCAGCTGATCTCTGTCCACTAAAATCACCATAACTTTCTGTAGGGAACTCCAAACGACTTGAAATTTGAACCATTGGAAACTAGACTTCAATAGCTTTCCATCCATAGGTCATACACTAAATTCCACGTCCATTGGCCCCTTCAAATGCTATTATTAATCAGCCTTAAAATTCTGTCAAAGTGCTGAAGCCAAAGAGTCTCCCTTTATTTTCTAATTTATTTAACTTTAATACTAAAATTAAGTTTATATTTCAACAAATTTTTCTTCAATGAGTCTTCTTTTTATAAGCCTCAGATACAGAAGTGTGAAGAATGAAAACATATTGAGGGTAAAGGTACAATGAAAGCTGATATATAGAAAGTAGATCCCTTTATCAGAATAAACCCCAGACTGGGCGTGATAAAAATAACAAATACTGCCAGGATAAGGAACTCAATTCATATGCTTTTACATGCTTTTTCTTTTTTTGGGGGAATGGCAGCATATGGAGCATTTTTATCTCGAGAATACTGACAACTGTAATTGTTATTCACCTATTACCACCAACAGTAAATCCATATACCTTTCTGGTAGTTTACTAAGTTGCATTTAACGGTTGCTATTCTAACACAAAAAGATTGCTCTTCTTGTTGTACAAGCTTTTTTTTTTTGCATAGTTTTATACCTTTCTCACTTTCTCACAGCCCTTATCTTTTAAGAACTTTCTTATATTTTTATTTTTGAAACGAAGAATGAGAAAACCATTGGTTGTTCTTACCTATTGCAGCCACATAAAACCAATTGGATAAAAGATTCATTTCTATCTAGAATGTAAGATGGATATCATTATTTGTTCCATATACTTTCTTCTGCGAACGGGATGACACCATTTCCAATAATCCTATATAATAGTTGACACCTATCTAACGACTGTGGTGTGTGCTGCTATCAGAGAACCCGGAGTTTCGATGCAATAGTCTTATTTCAGGATGTTTTTCAGATGAACTACCTGCTCAACCTACCCCCTTTCTCGAGAGATGGAGTCTGAGGAAAGAAGAAATTATTTTTTCCCTATTATGCTGAATTTAGTTTATTTAGTTTAATACAATGCCTCCACTAATGTCCATAGAGTTACCAATCTTGACAGTTATCACATACTTTACAGAAAAAAAAGCTTATTAAGGTGCAAAAACGGAAATATATAGAAACAAAATGTTTATTTATCCAAGAAGGAGCAGTTTAGTAAGATTCATTGGTCTAAAAAATTTAAGTAAAGATCAGGGCTACCACAATCACAAATACGCACATCACACGGTCCATAAGGTATCAACTCAGATGGCAGAAAATGAAGCAGAGGGCAGAAATAAATTTTCAACTTTGTGAGTGATGAAGTACTCTGCCGGCAGTCGCATGGCTTTTCATGATAGGAATTAGCAAAAGGCTCAGTTGATTCCACCAACTGCGGCTCATGTTCATCCATTGTTATTGATTTCAGGGTTTCACAATCAATAATAAATAATGCAACCAACATCTGCAGATTTCGTAGTCCGGTAATCAACTCCAGCGCCTCACACCGTGAAATCGTTAGGTTTTCAAGTTGGGAGGGCAGCTGCTCGAGCAGCAGAAGTTGGATACCTGAACAGTTCCAGATTTCGAGGTGCTTGAGAGTGTGAAGATTGCTGAATGGAAGAGATTGAAGACGACCACAGTCTCGTAATATGATTTTTTGAATTGACTGCAAGGAAGACGGGTCCCCCAGCCAACATGGTACTGTTGCACAAGGATAACCTTCCAGTCGAAGTCTCTTGAGGTGAGGGTGTGGCTGCAGGCATTCTAATAAGCTAAAATTCATCATTTCACCAACTACTTCGCCCTCATATGGTTTCTTTATGAGCCTTATTCTCAATTCTTCTGCACACGAATCATAGCTGCGCCAGCGTCGGTCATCAATATGCCACTGTAAATATAAAGTTTCGATTTTGCACTTACTGCTCAAATTGGCATGCTGGGCATCTACTAAATTACTAATGTTCTCCAACCCTTCAATGTTGATGTGTCCTTCAACATCCTTTATATCCTTTAGCCAACCTATAGTTCTAACTATCAAGTGTGCCACCATTGTCCTCATTGCAGGAAAGCTTTTGAGGCCGTGTGGATTATAGTTTACACAACAACCAGTGATTTCCAATGCTTCTAGTTTAGGACAACTTGCCAATGCTACTAGCAGCTCTGGAAGTGCACTTATGTTATGAACGTAAATCTCATTTCGCAATGTATAATTACCCTTACACACATGAATTATTAATTCTTGAAGATTAGAAAGCTTTCTGGAATCCGAAGGCACTTCCAATAAAATCTCATTTTCAATTTCTAATCTCAGCAAGTTACCAAGTAAAAAGAATGAATTAGGGAGCTTCTTGAAATTGGCACATCGAATACACAGGTACTGTAAGTTAGCAAGATAGCCAATGCTTTCAGGTAGATCTTCAAGAGGAGAAAGGATACAATCCAAAATTAGTATCCGTAGGTTGTAAAGCAAGCAAATACTATCAGGTAGACATTCAATCTCGTCAGAAGTAATACGAAGAAGGGTAAGATGTTTTAACTGAGCAATGGAATCAGGTATGTCTCTCAAACAATCCCCTTTCATTTCTAACACCCTAAGTGCTGCAAAATTTGTGAGGTTATATATTATATTTCCAATACAATAACTGTGCAATTCTGACATCTTTAAATTGAAATCCATAATCTCTGGATATTTTATCCAATGCTGGAGTATCAGTTGTCCTCTGCAATCATTTAGATCCATAGAAAGAGTTCGCAAACCCTTCAGATTTTGTTGGATAACTTCATTTACACTTCCGCAGGAACCACGTACGTATAAATGAAGTACTTCTTGGGGAATGTTTACCTCTTTAATATCATTTGTCCTGTTGATCTCCACTGCACAATGTTCTCTCTCAGAATTAAGTCTAGCAAGATCATAGATTATATCATGTAATTTAAACTGTGTGAGGAAGAGATCACCATCAAAAAAGGACCTATCTTTTAACTCCTCACAGTACTCATCGCCAACTTCTCTAAATTTTTTTTTGCCAATTGATCTGATGTAGCCAAGAGAATACCATATCTCTATAATTTTGTCTTTTAGTATAGAATGATGTTTCGGGTACATTGAGCAAAGCAAAAAACATGGCTTAAGGTGAGCTGGTAGATGAGCATAGCTAATTTGAAGTGCTGGGAATATGTCTGGATTTGATTCCCAAAGATCGCTTTCTAAAATCTCTCTCCAACTCTCTTCATCTGTTTCATGCTTAAGAAGGCTCGAAATAGACTTTACAGCCAATGGCAACCCACCACACT
The DNA here is from genome assembly GCA_964058805.1 of Schoenoplectus triqueter. Classification (NCBI taxonomy): domain Eukaryota; kingdom Viridiplantae; phylum Streptophyta; class Magnoliopsida; order Poales; family Cyperaceae; genus Schoenoplectus; species Schoenoplectus triqueter. The sequence goes on along the minus strand of CAXKVV010000893.1, from coordinate 14,855 downwards.
TTCTCATAATCTCCCTTCCTATCTCTAGGAATTGTATTGGCACAGGGCACCTTGTACCGCAAAATGCATAATGCTGAAACAACTGCCAACAAGAATCTTCAGGCAAGTACTTTGGCTTAAAACATGCCTGTCAGCATAACCTTAGCAACCTTCTCATTTCTTGTTGTCACGAGAATTCTCCCCAACCTCACTTCTTTAAAAGCAACCCGAAACAACTCCCAAAGACTTTGATTCTCATTCCAGACATCATCTAAAACTAGCAATATTTTTTGGTTCTCTACAATTTTAGCAAGCTTTTCTTGTAATGGGCTCAATGCACTCAAACCACAACTGTCTTTGGTTACTGATTCAATGGTTGCTCTGGTTATTTGTTTGACAATAAAATCTTCAGAAACACACACCCAACCAAATAAATCAAAACATTGGCGAACCCTTGCATCTTTGTAGACAAGTTGGGCAATGGTGGTCTTCCCAAGCCCACCTTTACCAATAATTGAAATAACAGAAAAGGGTGTTTCTTTTTCAGAAAGTAAGAGATCGATGACCTCTGTTGTTTCCAAGTCTCTGCCGAAAATGCTCATCTCATCAACCATGTGACCCGTTGGGGATCCTAAAATTCTGTTGTTCAGACGCCTCTCCCCATCACATTCTCTCAATTGGAGAGCCTCACGTTGCTTGGCTATTTCATCAAATAGGTTTCTTATTTTGTTAATCTGTTCTGCCATGCCATCAGGAAGTGGAACAATGAACTGTAATAAATAAATTGTTATACATAATTTCTTAACTTATTACTAAAAAAGCCATAATGATAGGATAAGGTGTAAAATAATGTGGTGTAACTGCCGATTTGTACCATGTATATGTTTGTACAAAGCACTCACCTCCATTTGCTTTCTCTTGTGGGAACCAGAAGCTTCAGAAGCTTTTGTCACCTCTGCTTGGACACGTGTTTCCTCATACCGGTACAAGCTAAACACATCCTCGGCTTGGTTACCGACGCACTTTAGCTCCTTGAGCCAGAGTTTGACAGAGAGGTCTCTGACCTCCCTCTCCTCGGCATCATAGAGCGTGGCATTGATCCGCACCAGAGTGCGCATCAGCCACTCCAGATCCTCCGCAACAGCACACCTCTCCTTTTCTGGTTCATCAGTGGTGGAAGAGGAAAGAGCAGAGGCTTTGATGGAAGGCAACAAATTGGAGGCTAGAGACAGCAGGGAGGTTATCAGGTGCCGTGCCGGTGCCATTGGGTAATTTTGGGTTGAGAAGGATGAACGTAATAATGCTATTGCTACAAGTATTACTAGGATGGTGTCGGGAACAGGGAACACGGTATAGTAAGAGAGACGATGACCTCACACCAGATCTGAAGGGAGGATTCCTCAGTATACAACTTACCCAGTACTCACGTCTATCCAACCCACTTCTCCCCCTTTTTTATTTTTATTATTTTCTTTTCTTTTCTTTTTTTATTTATTTGTGAACGGTCTGAACGTCTTCCGCTGTCTTTTTACTTTTTTGGCCAGCGGCACTTTTGATTTCCAGAAATTGCTCTTAAAAAAAGAGCAACTGAAGAGAAAATAGTGTCAAATTTTATATACGAGTATATATTCCCTTAAAAACCAACACGCACGTGTGTACTTGTATGTATAGATATATATGAGTGAAGCTATAATGCTTCGTGAAATATAATTTTTTTATGTTTTATGTTTAAATTTTAAATTTAAAAGTTTAAATGGTCAATTTAAATAGTTAAATATCATCTTCATATTGAAATATCATTGGAGATCAATTTTTATATTTTTAAAAATTTTTGCTATTTTTTAAATGAGTACAAAGTTTGCTAATCTAATGATTTCTGCACCATCCAAAATTAGTGATTTTGTATCCATATAAAAAATAGCAAAAATTTTCAAAAAAAATATAAATTTTAATCTCCCAAGATAGTTCAATATGAAGATCATGCTCAACAATTTGGATCGACTGTTAGAACTTTTAAATTCGAGATACGAACGCAAAACACGAGAGATTTATGCTTTATGAAGCATCATAGCCTCACCCTATATATATAGAGAGAGAGACAGAGAGAGAGAGAGAGTAAAGATACCGTGAGTGTAAGCTCACGGCGTCTTTCCGTGTGCTTAACTCAAAAATTATAATAAATCATTTTTAAATTTTAATTTATCATGCTCATTAAATTTTTTATGTGAAAATCTTATGAGATACAGAAATTTAAAGCGTTTTGAGTTTTTTAAGTCATCATTTTTAATTTTTAAAAATGATGTTCAAATATTAAATCTTTTATTATTGTTTTTAGAGCCGATTTTCAAAAATTAAAAACCTTAATATAAAAAATTTAAAATTTTTAATGAGTATGATAAATTAAAATTTAAAAATAATTTAATATTTTTTTAAAATTAAATTCACGATATCTTTATTTTATCTATATATATATATATATATATATACACTATTTGAGGATCCCACCCATCTAAAATAGACAACTCCATCTACAGTCAAGGAATAGTAAAGCGATCCTCACTATTTATTGTTTTTTTTTTCCGTTCTTACCGGCCGCACGATTTCAAATTTTGTTCCTCTGATGCATTACTGAAGAGTGAAGATATTGATTTTTTTTATGTTACTTTTGCGTGGGCTTTTGTATTGTAGTAGTGAATATAATGTTTCTATGAAAACTTCTGAAAAGTCACAATTTTATGCATCAGAAAGTTCCAATAAATTATTGCCTTCATTTTTGTTCTAATTTTATCTTTAACGATCTCACAATAAAAGGTCATTCAAGCACTTAAAACAAACCCATTACTTATCGTCATGTATTGAAACAACTGCGTAGCATCAACTGATATAAAAAAAAAAGTTGCCAAGGTTGAATGGACCATACGTATATAACAGCAAATGCATGTGCAAGTTAGGAGTGTAAACCGATCGGATACTAATTGTTAAGTCTTATTGTATCCGTATTCATTATATTTTTTTAGATATGGATACAGATATCAGACGAATAGAGTTGCAGAAACGGATATATTTCACATATTAAATAAAAATATTATATACATCATTAAAAAATTAGTACATACAATCTTTTTGATAGAATCATTAATTATAAAAATTAAATATTAATTATCATTATATTAGTAGTTCAAATATATTAATAAATTATAAAAAATATAATACACTAGCACAAATTAGATATAAAATTAATTAGATTTACAATATATGCTAAAAATCTATTAAAAAATATATAATGAAAAATTTTTCAATATGTATGGGATAAAATTGGATAATATCGAATCAGATGCCTTTGAATAAGGTTAGATATTGGTAGATAATAGCAAAACGATCAGATAAGAATAAATAATAGCTAAACTGTATCATTATCCATTAAATTTCTGTGGACACGGACGCATATTGATATCTTCAAATATGAATACAGATTAAATACTTTTTATTATTTTTTGATCAGGTCATGGATAAAAATGATAATTTACTATTCATTTTATACCCATAGTGCAAAGAGAGGTAGAAGTTAGAAGAGTACAAAAAATAGACATCATTTTTTTTCTTTTCTAGACGAGACTCTTAAGGCTTCGTTTTCTTTTAAAATTTTAGACAGCTTTTAAAAATTAGCGTCGACTAATAGCCTCCAGAATAAATTTCTTAAGAAAATCTTCCTGTCTAATTTTTTTTGACAAAAGTACATTTTTTATAACTATTTTTTTATTTTTGACAAAAAAAGACGTCTATCTACATAAGTGAGTCAGATAAATAAATCAAATATTTATATAAGTGAATCAGATATTTAGATATTAGATTTAGATATTTATATAAGTCAGATATTTATATAAGTCAGATATTTATATATATTGTCAATAAAAAAAATAGCAAGAGAGTGAAAAAAAATTCTCAAAAAAAAAGTTATGTGGGAGAAAATGATAAGTATTATATAAATTATATGAGAAAATATGTGTGATGGATGAGAGAAGAAAAATCTTAGAAAATAAAAAAATATTTTAGATATTTATATATATGTGCATCATGTATCTAGATAAGTGAATTGAATATTTAGATAGGAAAACAATAATTATATAAACTATACGGAAGAACATATGAAAAATTTCCTCAGGGGATGAAGGAGCAGTGATAAAAAAAATTCTCTAAAAAATATGACCATGACAAGTCTAATTATACACTTAGAAATCTAATATTATGTAAAATTGTATAATCTAAGTTTTAGCATGCTATGACTAGATGTAAAAGATGTTTCATATCAAATCATGATTATGATGCCTTTTGCTATGTTATTATATCAATTCTTAAGAATCTATAATTGAAAAGGAGAAATTAATTGGCTGCTTTTTAAATTGATTCTTTTTTATTGGTTCATACATGATGTTTGGCTTAAATATAATCTCCTGAAGAAAAAAAACACAAAAATCAAATATAATGTCTTTGCATTAAACAAATATTGATTGAAATACTTTTTTTTTTAAAGTCATCCGCATATATTCTTTATTAAATTGAAAACATACATGATAATGTCTTTGCATTAAAGATCTTAATTCAAAGTAAACTTACAAAATATCTATCTCCAACATACACTTCCAGTATAATCATATAATTAGTTCCAAAAGACTGCCAGACTTACCAATTTGACAAATATCATACAGATTACCAATCTTTTTCCAAAATAAAAACACAACAACCAAGCCAAATTACTAAACCTGATTTTTTTTAATCCAAACTGTTCTTCCATCTAGTTCAAATGTCAGAAAAACCTCCTAAGTTTAGGTTTAGCAATAAATAAAGGAGCCAATTGCTCTTTCATAATCATCAAATGTAGCTCCTGATAGCTCTTTGACGGCCTTCCATAATCATCATTCTTTGCATTTTTTTCTCATGCATATACAACAAAAGTTAATTCTTACATAAATTTGAGTGTGTAAGTCAAAAATATTTGCGGCACAACTAAATAATATCGCATGACGTAAATTATTGATCAGCTTGAACTTTTTAGGCCCTAGCTAACACCTCTCTTAGGAATTTTTACTAACATATTATATGCAAGTAAAAAAGTACCAAATTTCATTCAATCTATATTTAAAATTCCAAAGATTCAAAAATACAAAATAAAAAATTATATAGCTGGGTTTGCTTGTGCTCTCATTAATCAGTAATTCACTGAATTAGATATACTAGTATGGCTCTTGCTGGCAAGGAAGGAATTTATTTTGAACATATTTGAATATTTTATAGGGGTTCATAGCATAAAAAACTTTTTTTCCGTTGCTTAGCATGAGGTTTGTGCACGGATGAACATTTCATGGTGATTAGGGATTAGGGAAAGAGAAAAAGAACAAGGAAGGAAAAAATAATATATATATATATATATATATATATATATGAGTAAAAACTAGTGTGTTTGTGGAAGTAAGGAGCTTCTCTATAATTTTAGTTTAAAAAGTGCATCAAATGTTATTTTAATTTTGATTTATCACTCTAATTAAATTTTATTTATCAAAATCTTATTAAATTTGAGATATTTTGTTTTATCTAAGTCACTGTTTTTTATTTTTAAAAATAATGTATAAATATTAAATATTTTATTATTTTTTTAGAACTGATTTTTAAAAAATAAAAAATACTTAGAAAACTTAAAATACCTTAATTTTTTGTATCTCATAAGATTTTCATATAAAGAATTTAATGAAAATGATAAATTAAAATTTAGAGATCATTTAATATATACTTTTTAAGATAAGATCATGGAGGAACTACATATTCTTAAGAGCACACGTTAGTTTTACTCATATATATATATATATATATATATATAGACCAAATGTTTTATTTTTTAAAAATCATCAAGTATAGTGAACTAAGTCCAGATATAATGAAAATTGTTAATCTATAAAATTATTGTATGAAATTGAGTTATTTAAATTAAAATTTTAAACATTTAATTTTAAAATTTGATCCATAAATATATTAATCAAATGTTTATAAAATAAATATTTAATCAAAGTGTTTATAAAATCATTTTAGTCAGGCTCTATAAATATCAGACCAAATTTTTGGGTGGAAAATATTATTTCATGGGAATATCAGAAAGAAAGCGGAGGCGCGACGCAGAGGTGAGAGAAAGCCACAAATCAAGTCCGACTTGATTTTTAAAAAATCTGGCTTTCGACGATATTTCCTCGATTTCGATGAGGTTTTATTGATTTTGTATATATCAATCAAATTAAAGTAATTAATAAAATTTATCGGGATAGCTCGTCAGTGCGGACTTCAAAACCATTCATGTAAAATCTAGGGGTCCCTTTGACAAATCGTGGAATAATTTTGGAAGAGTAGTAGAATAATGTATTTTTGGAAAAATGTTAGAAGAGTGATATCTTGACTATTCGGAAGAGTAAAAATATCATTTGACAGTTGTTAATTAGAATAGTTAAAATATGAATAATTATGATACTAATAATAATGATGATAATAAAAATGATAGTAAAATAATAATAATATAATAATAATAATAATAAAATAATAATCATAATAAATAATAATATTCATAATCATAATCATAGTAATATAATAAAAATATAAACATAAACATAATATAGTAATATAATAATAAAAATTATAATTATAATCATAATTATAATAATATAATAATAATAAATAATAATCATAATTTTAATAATATAATATAATATAATTAAATAATAATCATAATTATGATAATAATAATTATAGTTCGTAATCATAATAATATAATAATATAATATTTATCATAATATAATAATAATCATAATATAATAAAATAATAATTATCATAATATAATAATATAATGATAATCAAAATATGCTAATATAATAATAATAAATAATCATAATTATAACAATATAATCATAATTATAGCATAATATAATTATAATAATAAAAATATCATAATAATAATATAATAACAAATTATCATGATAATAATAATATAATAATAAAATAATCATATTTATATTCATAATATAATAATATAATACTAAAATCATATTTATTATAATATAATAATAATTAATATAATCATAATTTAATAATATTAATAATATAATAATAAATTATAATCATAATCATAATATAATAATATAATAATGATAAGTCATAATCATAATAATATAATATAATATAATATAATCAAACAATAATCGTTATTCCGACGAGACTTAATCTGATGTTCTATCTATAAATTGCTATACTAAATTAGCACTCTTCTACTTAGTTTAAAATTTATTTGACAACTTAATTCATCAAAATAGCTATTCTATTTTAACTTTTTGTTATTCATTGAGGGCACACCCAGGAGTCACTGCCTCTACTACTAATATAATTGCTGACACAATGAAGATGGGTCCCATGTGGGCGAAAAAAGGTTCATTGAAATAATCAACCTTTGCATATTTTAAATATTTTATTTGGACTCCTTTTTATAACAGTGATCTCAGCTACTTTCTAAAATATTTACTCAAAAATTACTCTAAATAATTACATGCTCAAAAAGGTGACTTTATAATAATTACAGGTAAATAAATAAAGTATTACTGTCCATTATATGTGTATGTGAGTGTGTAGCCAAAACCCAAAAGAATATTTTGCCTATTATTACTGATTCAACTATTTAAAAAACACAAATGATTTTAATTTATGTTATATTATTTTAAATTTGATGGATTGATATTATTCTGAAATTTCTAAAAAGAGGACTTTATGCTTGACATTTATTTATTTTTGTCATACATACTTAAAATAGATAAAATAATTGTTGCTATAGAGTTCACGTTTCATCTATCATCTAAACAGTTTCATTTTAGCGAGCTTGTGTGTTTTATATAATATTATCTTTATATATGAACTAGGGTTGTCCACCCATTTCGACATGAAACAAAATCAATTTGTATAATAATGAGTACATAATTTTGTTGAATAGAAATGTTTGAAGATAGAAATCTAATTACATTGGTTGGCAGTAAATTATGGTTATAATATTTATTTTATACTCGTTTTGTTAAATGAATATTATAGCAATTTAAATGTCGTTGTGAGTAATAAATATATGTCACCTCTCAATTCATTATTTTTATTTTGGTTTAATTCTCTTAATTGTTGAAATAATATATTTTTTATATTTTATGGACAAACATAAAATTATTGTTAAAAAAATTAGGTCCCACTTTTTAGTAGTCAACTAATTATTATTAAAAAATATTAAATAAATGAAAAGTTTTGATGATGTGATATATGTGAAAGAATATAAGTGAAAAGTCTTGATGCAGTGACATGTTTGACATGCTAGAAGAATTCTCTCTTGATCTCTTTATAGAATATAATTAAAAAAAAAATTCAAAATATAGTTCATCAAGACGGAGTTATTATGTTAGAAGTGTTCGATCGCAGATAAAGCCATGAATTTCAAAACAAATTGTCCATACTCCAAATTTTTAACCAAATGCAAAATATTGCATCGATTGAAATGACTAATATTTTTCTTTATTTAAAAAGAAAATTAAAATTCATTTTTAGTGTAAGAGGTTAGAGAAATAAGGAAAGGATTAGTATCGATTTTTTATATGTTCATATATCCTCCTCAAAAATCTATGATACCTCGACTTTTTTTTCCAAAAAAAAAATTAATTAAGAGGTTCAGCTGTAGAAAATTTATAAAATAGAATAGGAGTGAAAATTAATGTACATGTACATAACCTAAACATCATGGAACATAATACAAATGTAAAAAAAAAAAAAATTGACCCTCATTTAATCTAAGAGTACATTCGCTCCATTTTTGTGGATCCCGGTTCAGGTTTGATTTCCGTTTCCGAAGTAACCAAGCTAAAACATGTTCTCAGCCACTCAGGCCGAAAGCTCATTATTTCTCGTTTCAATTTTAGAAAAATAATTTGGGAGACCTCCGAATTTTAGGATTTAATAAGTTGGCCGTAAAATTTTTAATTTGCACTGACTCCCCCAAATTATAAAATTTCTAATGAATTGTCATGACAGTTAATTTACTATCTTATATTCAACCTTAGTGTATGAAATGACCACAATACACTTACATGCCTGTAGTTATATTTACAATAATTATGGTATATGAATTTATAATTTTCAGAAGGCCGTGAACAAATTAAAATTATAGAACGTAAATAACGAAATCATAATACATAATATGTTTGCTATTTTTTATCATTTTGTTTTCTTTATAAAAATAACTACATAAATAATTATGTTTTCTATAAAAAACGCACTTTATGATTTTAATATCAGTGATATATGTTGTAGCAAATACTTAAAAAAATCAAATTATGGTTGAGTGATAAATGTATTTAGAAATTATATTTAAAATAACAAGTATAAAAATGTTAAAATCAATTTTGTTGTTATATATTTTTATAAAGAAAAAAATATACAAAAAATAAAAATAAAATGGCAAACATATTTTGTATTATTAAAATTTAATTAAGTATCCGTAATTTCAAAATTGATAATAAATTTCTGAATATTAAAAATAAATTTACGTAATTATTACAAATATAATTGTAATATAAGGGTACTATGATCATTTTTTATTTTGAAATTAAATAGTAAATAGTAAATTAACTGTCGTTGCTGAGGGCGACTTATGAAAACCCGAAAGTTCGGCGGCCTCCCATTGGACTTCATATACTTTTGAGAGTTTTTTTTTGGAGTTTTTGCGAATTTTTATTGTGAACCGTCTGATCGTTCATCAATGGTTTTGATTTAATAATATAAAAATCTTCTATATCATCATCATTCGTGTTTATTATTAAATCAAAACCGTAGCGGACGGTTCATAATAAAAAACCGCTTCAGAGAAAATGCGAGCAAATTTTTTGTTTGATTTAAATTTTCAATTCCTTTCGCAGCCGAATAAGGTCAAACTTGGTCAAAACCCTTCCATTATTTTCTCTCGTCGTCCAACACCAACAGGCAACAGGCAACCACCGAACCACAAAGGAGTATGTTGCTGGGGCAGCTCCGTCACCACCTCCATCCATCTCCTCCTTTTCATTTCACAATACCATTCCTTCGCCTCCTCTCCTCCGGCGGCGCTGCAGCTCAAGCGCGCCTCCGCTCCTCCGTCAGCACCGCCGCTCAAGCGCCACCCCTGAATCCTCACTTCGCATCTGTAGCTGTAGATTACCTCACCCGATCGTGCGGGCTCCCTTCTGATGTCGCAATCCGAGTATCCAAGAAGATCCAGCACCTCAAGTCCCCTGATAATCCTGATGCCGTGCTCCGCTTCCTGAGACAGGCTGGCATATGCGAATCAACTATACGGGCTGCTGTGTCTCGGGAACCTCGCATTCTTTGCTCCAGTGTGGAGAAGAACTTGAGACCTGATCTGGCCAAGCTACAAGAAATCGGCTTATCCATCAAAGACATCTCAGGTATCATTGCCCGCACCCCTATTGTGTTTGCCTTTAATATTGTGCCAAAGATTGACTTCTTGGTGGGGGATCTTGGCTCAGCTGAGTTAGTATCCACATTCATAAAAAGGAATCCAGTGTTCCTCTCTAGCAACCTGGAAAGGGTTGTCGTGCCGAACTTGTCATTCCTCCGAGACAAATTTAATTTATCTCTTAATCAGATTGTTCTGCTGATGAATCAGGCTCCTAGATTGATCACATCTAACCCTGATACTTTGAAGATTAAGGTAAAGAGAGCTGAGGATATAGGAGCTGCTTATGGACAGCGAACTATTGTGTATGCATTAATTATTGCAAGTAATCTGAGCCAACACGTCATAGATGCAAGGGTCAATTACTTGACAAGTCTTAGAATATCTCGGGAGGATGTAAACTATATGATTGCTAAAACCCCATTGTTGTTGAGGGTACCAGAGGAGCAGATAGGTCGCAAAATGCAGTTCCTCATAAATGAAGTCGGATGTGACAACTCGTATATTCTCCGAAATCCTTCTCTTCTTATGTACAGCTTGGAAAAGCGATTAATCCCCCGAAACCTTATCCGCAAAATTCTCAAGTCAAAAGAACATCCAGCAGCAGATAACAAATTTGCGTCTTTTGTGTTGCCTAGTGAGAAGGATTTTGTGAAGAAGTTTGTACTGCCATATGAACATGCTATTCCTGGCCTCCGCCAAGCTTGTATGGATGCTTGTGGTGGAAAAATAGTAGCTCAAGAGTGGTCCTAAAACTGACTCAAGTTAATTTACTTGGTGTTTCAGGACTTCATTAGGATCTTACCAGTTATATATTAATTATTTTTATTTGCTTATTTTCTGCATTTCTTTGGGGCTATTGTATTGATACTCAACAATGCTGCATAACACCACTTGGTGAGCAACAATTCCATTCTTTTTGACCAATCAGACCTCTGCATTTTGTATTGTTTATTTCTCCTGAAATCTGAGTTAGTTCTGTCCGTCATGTTGTTGTAAAAATCAATCTGAACTAGTGGCTTTTCAGATATGTCCTGGTTTTGCCATGTTGATTGTACCATGCCTTTTACAAGGATTAACATTCTGGATCATCATCAGATATTGATCATGAGTACGGTCTTCTTGACTTCTTGTGTAATTTCAATTGTATTGCATTAAACTAATCAATGGAGTAACCGGTACCAAAGCAAAACAACAATATTCCACAACCACAAGTAAATACAGCTACCCATAACTACTGTAGAGTGTTGACCCTGGAATAGTTGTCTTACTATCAAAATGGTGGACGAAGAAGCTTCTCCTCTGTTGATACCGCTCTTTATCTAACTAATTGGTGATGGAAGCTTGGAGACGTGCTTTCTGATGCTTAATTTTGCTTCAAAGAGTCTTCTTTTTATAAGCCTCCGATAGAGAAGTGTTGAGAATGAAAACACATGGATGGTGAAGGTACAATGAAAGCTGATATATAGAAAGTAGATCCATTTGTCATGATAAACCACATACTGGGCATGATAAAAACAACAAATGCTGCATGGAGAAGCAACTCATTTCATATGCTTCTTCATTTTTTTTCTTTTGGAATGACAACCTATGGACCATTTTTATCTCGAGGATATTGACAATTACAATTGTTATTAACTTAATACCACCAATAGTAAATTCAATATACATTTCTGGTAGTTTTCTAATTTGTCACTACTATTTTTTGTTTTTTTTTTTGTTTGGTTTGTGCTTCTGGGCTGGAAACTGAATGGTACATTAGCCCCCTCCGGCAAGCTTCGATTTGAGAAATAGAGGGGGCTAATGTACCAGGAGAATCTCTGTGATGGAAATTCATCTTTCATCTATCTCCTACTTTTATGTCTTTGTTAGTTTCACAGCAGCTTATTGCAAAAATAGAGCCAGTAGCCTGGTTGAGGGGGGGGGGGGGGGTGACAGTTGACCCCGGCCAGAACTTTTTTAAAAACACCCTTATAATTGTGTATATTTTCAGAAAAAAAATTAGAAAAATATGCTTATATTGATTTTTTTTTATTTTTCAAATTTTAACTCCTAATGCCAAAGTCTGGCTCCGCCCTGCATATAACAGGTTCAAACAACTTAGTTCTGAATAAACCATTCTTCGCTTTACACATGACACAATTGAACACAACTAATACTACTGTAAAATACATGTCACAATCAAACCACACAAATGTTTCACTAATAACTATTAACAAAAATGAAAATTCATACAGAAAATAAAAAGATCTCTGCGGGTTGGACAGTGTACCGGTGTTTCTTGTACAACATATATGGTAATGTACTTTTATCTTTGGTCTTGTTGTACATACTTTTATCATAGTCCGTATCCTTTCTCACTGGCCCTATTTTTAGAGATTTTTTTTTAATATTTGAAACGAAGAACGAGAAATCCATTGATTCATCTACCTAATACGAACCCAGATATTAAGAATAAGCTTCTGGATTTAGCTTAATCAGAAGAATAAGAGAGGAAAACGCATTGCAATCGAACAAAATGTCAGGCTAAAAAGAACATTTAGTGTGTTTGGATTGAACGAGGACAACACTTAACAAAAAATAATTCGCTGCTAAGAAAAGTAGATGGAATCCAAACACAAATTAGAATTTTAGAACAAAGCTGGTTCATACAATTGTTGGTTTAGTGAAGTTAGCTAGTTTTGATTCCAATGTTGCTATTATACTAATTCAAACTCCGCAGTAGCTTCGAATGCACTTATTGCAAGCCGTATCATTCTATTTCAATTATGTTATCAAGGATTGCAACGGTCATTCAATTTCAATTATATTATCGGCTATGAGGCCTTAATCTGAATAATTAACTAAACCAAATACATTTTCAAACAACAAGAGTAACCACACATAACATATATAATCTTATACCACAGCACACTTGTTCCTTCCAATTTGTACATTCATGGCATGTCCCCAGTATACAAGTAAACAAAACATTCTCCCACATAGCATAATAGCCACAGTTCAACATAAAAATCACTCCCAATTTAATTACAAAAATGAAGCCCAGTCAAAGCTCTACAAACTTCTCTTTAATCTGGTCACATCACATTATAATGCAAGCATTAGGATTTTCATCGCTGAAAATTTGTGGCGGAGATGGGGGTGGAGGCAGATATGGGTACTGATACTGGTAAGGATGAGGGTATGGATACGCATATTCCATTGGGTACCTAGGGAAGTAGTAGTAATTATGCTGATCTGCAGTTCCCTGGTGAAATAAGTGAAGAAAATATATATATATATTACTTTCCCTCTCAGAATAACAAGGGACCAAAATTGTGTTTTTTTTCCTAATGTCAGTTCCATGATATGTTTAGGCTATGTGTACTCTTCCTGAATTTAGGAAAAGAAGGTAATTCTAATTCTTTGTTTATTTTATGTAGAATTAAACTTTCGGAGCAGCACCAGCTTCACTAATTTACCTTACCACCGTCGCTGGGGCCTGCAACTTCTACAACAGTGGCTGCTGAAGGGTTGCTCTCATCCTTGTCTTTGTCTCTGTTCTCTTCTTTTGGTTTTTCTTTGGTCTTCTCTTCTTTTTTCTCATTGTCCTCCACATTCTCTGGTTTGGACTTGTTAACTGATTTTGCATCTGCAGCAGTCGTTGGCTCCTCTGCTGGTGGTATCTATGTATTTCCATACAACAAAAGAAAGATATGAATTTAATAATCATATATGCAAGAAAATTATAATTAGCAAAGCTTATATATAAGGATCAAAATTTTAATAGCTGAAATAAAAAAAAATGGAAAAGGATACCTGTTCTTGCTTGACAATAAAAGCATGTTTTCCAGTGTGCTTGTATATGTATTTTACCAACATGTCAGGATCAAAATTGCCCTTTACTTTCACTTGTGATGTGCCCAAGTTCGTTTCCACTCCTTCCACCCCTGTTCAACAATTTTAAAAGACAAAATAGAAAGACACTTCAGAGAAAGTAATCCCCATTTAAAACAAAGTTTTTGCAACATTAAAAGATAAAAATCAATACCACTCAGTTTTAGAATCCTCTTTTTGATCTGTTCTGCACAAGCCTCACAATGCATGTTCACCTTGAGCAGTACCACTATTATCCCTTGATACTGGAAGACAACCCAAGCACACAAGAAATTATAAAATTATAATAATTATAACATAAATGTATTATCAGATAGATTTTAAAATAAATATCTCATTATTTCTCTTCTTTTAGAGTAGGACCTCATCTCTAGTTGTTTTATAAACATTTTATGTTTAGTTGGGAAATGGAATTATGTTTTAAGTACGTACCTCTTTCTTTTCATTGGCCTTATCCTCTTTCTTCTTCTCTAGAATGTCAGAAATTGCAAC